>CABFVZ010002469.1:23072-38252 GCA_902151445.1 Timema monikensis | reverse complement strand
CCCCCTCCCCAACCAACACAAAACTAAAATTTAACCCCCCATGCCCCTACATTCACTCTCATCTAGACAAGTAATTTTCTTAAAAGGCCCCGTTGAACAAAATTTAAATTGAAAAAAAAAAGGACGTAATGTTGGAAAATACTTGGGTTTTTCTATCACCCCTCACCTCATTGGCGGGAACCAACGCAAACTTTGAGAAAAGAAAATTAGCTGGTATCTGGAGAGAAATTACTCGGATTACCGCAGCCCACGTTAGACCCCGTTTTAATGGTACCGTTAAGACTCTAGAATAGTCTAGAGAAATTCATAAATGCCTGTAAACCGTAGGCTTATAGCGTTCATGGAGAGAGCTGTCTAGCAGTAGGAGAACAAACAGGTGATGAGAAAAATACTAACGACAGTACAATTAGTGTTGTATTAAATTACATCATTCTATTCCCAAAGGTCCATTCTACGCTCCTATAACAGTGTGTTGTGACTATTAAATGACATCATTCTATTCACAAAGATCTATTTCTACGCTCCTATACCAGTGTGTTGTGACCCTCCTATTAAATGACATCATTCTATTCCCAAAGATCCATTCTACGCTCCTATAACAGTTACCTTTCGTTTCCCGGACATTTAGCTCTTAATTATCAACAGAAATATGTGGATTGTTGGACTTTTCAGAGCAGAAAATGTCAACTTTTAAACTATGTTTACAAGTCTATATATATACTATTATTGTTATTATTATTTGTTGTTCGGTATTACGACAAGTCCATACCTTTTATCAGTGAACTTAGACCACCAATAAGCCCTGTCCTCTGCCTACCCCTTCAGCTCCCAGAATATTCTTTTTTCCTTCAAGTCATCCAATATTTGAATCCTCCTTCTTCCTAAGCTCCTCTTTCCCTCAACCTTTCCTCCTATGACGTCGTGCAGAAGACAGTTCCTCCTAAGGATGTGTCCGAGCCAGTTTACTTTGTACCAAAGAATCACATCCAAAATGGTTCTCTTCTCACCCACTCTTCTTAGGACTTGTTCATTTGTCACCCTGTCTGTCCACCTGATCTTCTCACCCACTCTTCTTATGTCTTCTTCATTTGTCACCTTGTCTGTCCACCTGTTCTTTTCAGTCACTCTTCTTAGGACTTTTTCATTTGTCACCTTGTCTGTCCACCTGTTCTTTTCAGTCACTCTTCTTAGGACTTTTTCATTTGTTACCTTGTCTGTCCACCTGATCTTCTCAAGTCTTTTAAAACAACATTTTTCAAAGCTTTCAAAGTGTTTATTTTCCACCTTCCTGAGAGTCCAAGTTTATGCTCTATACAACTGATGATCGAAATGTAGCATTTATTCACTTTCTTCCTCAGTTCCAAACTCAACTTGCTATGTAGAGACTCGTAGAAAATAGTTTAGTGTTCATTCAAGTGGGTTCAGAAAAAGTTATAGATAACAAAAGGGCCAGCATGATCATGACCGTAAGAGAGTTTAAAAGTTTCAATATGTCCGAATAGGATTAAAAACCTTGCATTTCAAATTTCATAACTAAAAAGATAATTGTGGAATTTCGCTCATTTTCAAGGACGTTTCAAAACAAATGCCTCAGTTGTTATATCAAAGTAAATTGTTATAAACATAAATCTAGCCTTTCTCAAACAAATTGAGTTTTTTTTTTATGGTCACAACAAAACGTTACTATGATAATCGAGGATTGTTTTAGTGGTTTTGAAGTTTCAGTAACAGCCGGAAAAAACAGAAGTTAAATGCTCATAAACAACTCTATTGATCTAGTAAAATCACTAACGTTACTATTTAAAAGAGTTTACGGTTTAATATTGCTCTTTTTTGGTTATTTAATGTGCAAGTCCAGCTATCCAATTAGTGAATACTTAATATCTAGGCCTGGGAGTGCAATATTACTTTTAGACTTACTATTCTAGATATACAATTAGTTTATAAGTTCTGTTATTTAGCTAATAAATATGTTGGCACTAGAAATTGGAGTGTTGTTCTAGGTTAAGTTAGTTTGAATGTCTTATTATTCAGATAGTTTGTATTTTAGGCACTAGGAGTGGGAGTGTTGTGTTAGGTTAAGTAACTATGTAGATCTTGTTATTCAGCTAGTATAGAATTAGGCACTAGGACTCAGAGTGTTGTCCTAGGTTAAGTAAGTTTGTAGGGCTAATTAGTACCTATTTAGATGTTAGAGCCAAGCGTGTTTCTTGGGTTAAGTTTGTTTGAAGGTCAAGTGTCGATATAATCTCTGTTTAGAAATTATACTTTAAATACCCCAATAAAAAACCAATTACCTATAACTACAGACAATACACTGCTCTTTAATTGACTCCGTAGCAGTCACTACCCTCTTATCAGTCGGACCCTCGAACCACTTAGCTACCGGGGCGTTTCATGCGCGCTAAAGAGCATGTTTTCAGAGGCTAAATAATATGGGATGACGTATGTGCGATCATAAAAACTAAATGCACAGAACTAGGGAAATTAATTAAAAATAATAGCTATGTTAATGAAAAATGCGGACGTAAAACTTTCATTAGCATAAACTCAAGATAAGTTCATTCTTTGTCGAGTTCTGGAAGTGAATAAACTTTGTAATTTAATGCCCCGGCGAGGGCAATCACGGTACAAAATATATTATATAGTGTAACCGCGGTAGAAAGACAGTCTCGGACCGTTGCAATAGTTAGTGAGACTTTCATATGTTCATAGGTCAAGAAAGTTCGAAGACGGGAGGGGTGGCGAGGGGTGTAAATTTCTCACCGTGGAATTTTAAAATAAATACGTCAAATGGTTTTAAGGGAAATTACTTTAGGCCAAATGACATTTAGTTTCAATATTTAGCTAAAACAGTTTTAGCCGTACGCCAAATAGTTTTAAACCAAATTACTTCCGGTTTAAATTTTTAGGGCAAACTACTTTAGGCCAATTGACTTTTAGTTTCAATTTTTATTTTAAGGCCAAATGGTTTTAGAACAAATGCATTTTTTGTTTCAATTTTTAGGGCAAACTTATTTTAGGCCAAATTATTTTGGTGTTCAATTTTTAGGGCAAATGGTTTTAGGCCAATTACTTTTGGTTTCATTTTGCAGACCAAATTACTTTAGGTCTACTGCCGCCTAACCAACTAACTCTCTTCATGCTCTCACTGTAGATCGTACCTTTCCACGAATCGACATAAAACACTGCTTATCAACAATAAACCGACTGAATGGCATTTGCGTCACGTGATACGTCCATCAAGCAACTATCTAGGATTCGACTTATTATGAAGAGGGTTAGAGAGGGGGTTGAGGGGGGGCAGAAGAAGGTGAAGATACTAGCTCGCACCGGTGAGGCAAGCGGACTAAATGTGAAGCTCGTCAATATAGGTTTTGTCGGTGAAGGAGAGGGCAAGGGTTCGAATCCAAATTATTATATTTAAAAAAAATGTTTAGCACGTCTTACACTTAATTCTGGCTATACGCATAATATGTACTAAATACAACATGTTAGGGATGAGATAAGTTCAATTAAGAGGAGTTGTACACGTATTTGNGGGGGAACTCCCTGAGAACAATCGACAGGGATTCCAACCCCCATCTCCCCCGTCAGGCAGCCCACACTATTGTGAGTTCATATCCTTTAATTCCTCCCTTCCACCTGCCTACAACAATACTGTAACTAAAATGCATATTACCAAAACAATTCTGAAAAAAAAAAACAATGACCGTGGTAATGCTCGTAGTAATTGTCGTGGTAGCTACTTCAATTGGTTGTTTCGCGATATTTTTTGCCATAATTGTTTTAGTGCAAGTTTCTCTACTGAATTAAACCAACACGCGTATTAATGTGGCATATTAGGTTGTAATAAACCCACTTCGGTGGTCTATGGCAGAAGTCGATACCGCAGCCATTTTTATTTGATAGTTAGCATAAGCGAGAACTACATCTTTATTAAAAGTCAATCTTTGAATCTTTTAAATTCGTAAATATATCTTAGTACTTTCAAATAATATTTGAGAGTAATCAAAATAACCTTCATTGGTCATAATCGGTAACGTTATTAGGAAATTAAATAGTTTAGTATTTACATGAACATTTTATTTAATCTATACATATTTCTAGAAAGGAAGAGTGGCACGTTGGGTGATGGAAGGATCTTTGAAAAAGTTTGTAAGTCAATCCGGGCCCCAAAAAAAAGGTTGCCGAGCTCCGGTCTTAGACGTCACTCTCGCAATAGACTGGACTGCCTATGACTGAGAGATCGGGGTTCAAATCCCGGTCGAATGGATTGAGGATTTTCCCCCCAACCGCCCCCTAAACAGTTTTCCACTCACCCTCCACGCAAATATGGGTGCACTTTCTCCTAAGTTAATTTAGTATAATTAGAATATATACGTACAGCCTGAACGGCTAGTAGTAAGTCACGGTTAAAAAAAATCGAATTAACCTAGATAAGAGCCAGGAACCTTGTGTATGACGCAACAAACAAAGAATGGTTATGTCAAATCCGAACGATGTATTCTCAGTCTAATAACTAACATTTAAAACCAGCAACACCCCCCTTCCCCACTTTCCACCCGCGCATGCTCCCAGGGCTACGCCACTAATGACAGGTTTCGTCTGTCACCGCAGTCATTAACTATTGATGTTGTTTTCCCGGCAGACTTATTACTCCTAGACTGTTCAAGAGCACTACTATCCCATGTATCGGGCACGATAAACATTTCTCTATGGCTGTGACGTCACTTGAAGACAATACACCTGCGGATACCTTAATTACTAGACAGCGCATGCGTAGCCCCTACACTTGTGACGGACTCTTTTAACATTTGCGCTCTGTAACACCACACCACTGCACATGCGCAGAGCTTAGCTTCTTGACAGAGCATGCGTTGAGAGTGATCAGTATTATTACTACTATTATTACTAGCGCCGCGTCTTACTACCCGGGTTATACGCACTTACACTAATGTGTAATGGTAGGGTGATTGTGAGATTAAATGGAAGACGTACAGTTTAACGTGGAATCCGAACCACGGTGAAGGCCTGGTATTCCCCACGTTCAAAAGTTGTGATTAATACACGTCTTGTCAGAGGTGAAGGAAGGGTTTAGCAATCGACCAGTAGCTCTTTGTTATCTTGATGTCAGTCGAAGAAAGTGTGTTGCAGTTTGAAGCATTCGGTCATGTTGACTTTAGTTTCAATGCTCAGTCCAAGGGTAATAAGACTACAATCAATTCACCATTGGAGTTTAGGTTACTGACACCAAGCAGAAGTAACCAGATCCACTCTCATGTATCCATTCGCCAAACCATATGATACGCAGGACCACATGTTGAGCTGTTGTTCCTTTTGGCAGTTAAAACTTTCACAACAAACAAGTTGTATTTAATTGCTTTTTTTAAAGTTTTTATATTAATGTAACGCGAACTTATTAAAATAACTGTTAGGATGTCTCGTTTTCGTGGAAGCATAATCTATTATTCAATTAAAAATGCTTTACAAACGAAAGTTCCCGAAGGGCTGCCTTCTCTTCACTAATCAAGATGGCGAACAGGAAGAAATGGTGTCTTGACAACTGCGCCCAAAGAGTTGGGCTGGTGGGCGACCCAGTTAGGGGTCAGCTTCAGAGTGATAATTGTGTACACACTGGATTGAAACGGGGTGGGCGTTGTTTGAATGTTGTTTAAATTACTGCGGATTTATACAGAATTTTGTAAGATTTTTTTAGGTTAGGTTAGGTTACATTTCATCATCTAATATTATTTTTTCACTGAGTTTTGTTTTTTATTGATTTCCATGAGCTGTACTTTTCAATCTAAATAAGGTTATCTTCATTGATTGCTGGTTTGGTCGATGATTTTCCCTTTTCTGTAAAATGTCGGTCAACTCGGGTAGAAAATTAAACAAGTGTACGCAATTGTCGCTATTTCTTGGTGTAGGCAATTGTCAAATATTCGATTAAATCAGGTCGGGTGAGGACGTCATACCAACCGTTTTCGGCTATGTTCATGCGCATGTCGTAGTAAAAAAAAGTTTTATTTTCAAACTATTACTGTGTATGACGCTTTAGGTTATAAAAACACATTTATTTGTTTTGGTTGCCAGTTATAAGAAGATAAACGTGTGAATATAACACTTTTTATTTGTTTGTTAGCATCGTGTCTTACTACCCATTCAGGTTATACGCCTATGTACTAATTACACTAATGTGTTAGGGATCGGTAAGGTTGAATATAGGGGAAGTTTACCCGCATCTGCGTGGAAGAAGTAGAAAACAACTTTAGGGGAAATAAACTTAGTGCACCCGACGAGAATCGAACCCAAATATTCCCGTCTTCAGCAGTCTATTCTATTGCGAAGACCACCTTAAGCCATGTGGTCACCGAATCGGGCTATAATATTTTTTAATTCAATAATTCATGCACTATAATATTTCTTGTCACCCCAACAACGAAACAAAAAAAAATATATGTACATGGCGTGAGCCCACAACCGAGTTATACCAAGCAAGAGGCCACCACTGTCAGCGAAGATAGTATCAACATTTGAGGATAAAAGAGTGTCATGTGGTCAGCATAACAAATACTCTGAGCATTAATAACAGTTTTCTAGACCGGAGTTGCTTCAAGGGAAAATAATGGAAGCGTCGGGGATCGGATCAGAGACCTCTGGGTCTGTAGCCAGGAGCTCTAACCACTAGACCACAAAAGCGGAAGCTAGGAATAATCAAGTTATAGAGTAATCCGTAGTTAAGTACTACTATAATTCATTCACGACCTAAGTTAACCTGGATGACAACTCGAAATGTTACCAGAAGTAGTACCTAATATATCCCTACGCCAACAGCTGACATCTATCACTTTGGATGACTGTAATGAAAACAGATGGTAATATATTAATGTGATAGTTAACCACAGTAATTTAGGTCAATATTATTTATATATTTATTTGAAGAAGGACACAAAGTTTATTTATCGTTTTATTCCACTTAAAAAAATATATTCACACCACTTTCACAAAAACTTCTAACAAACATAGCTTCAAAATGGCAACTGATGAATTTAAACCATATGGTTGAACATGACGGTAAACAAGTTTTTTACAATAATGCAGACACGCAGTTGATGTAAATATTTTATTCAGTTTAATATTTCAAAATAAGATAAAATAATCATAAAATCATTTATTGTATGTAAAAAAAAAAGACAACAATTTTCTCTTTTCCAAGTAAATACGATGCATATATTGAAAGGTATTTATGAGTACACTATATTACACAGTATAGATAACATTCCAAAACGAAGAATAAGTACTTTTAATTATGTTTAAAATAATGTTTCGAGTTTGATCAAAAGAAATTATTTAAGAAAATAAATTAGTGTGAGAAAACTTCAGTTTACGTTATTTTAAATGTACTATATAACAGGTAATTAAATATCTTTACATTTATAACGGGTGACCTGGTGGTCTAGGGGTAAGGTGTCAGACTTCTGTGCTGGCGGCCGGGGTTCAATCCTTGATCCCGGCACAGATTTATCTGATTTCCAAACCCTTCCTTCACCTCTGACAAGACATCTTGTGAATGTGGGGAATGCCAGGCCTCCACCGTGGTTCGGATTCCACGTTAAACTGTAGGTCCTCCATTTCATCTCACAATCACCCTACCATTACACATTAGCGTAAGTGCGTATAACCCGAACGGGTAGTAAGACGCGGTGCTAATAATAATAATACATTTATAACAAAACTGTGATCTTTTACAAGTGATGGCAACCCAAAACCTGAACAGATGATTTTATAACTGTCATTCAGTTAAAAACCTATCGTGAACGGACTTTAGAAGCGTTTATTTAACTTTTTTTTATTATTATTATTATTATTATATTTCGCGTCTGGCACACATCACTCGTAGCCCGGCTCGTGGAAAGATCAGCCCGTACTAACGTACTGTTACCCAAGAGACGCCCGAATGTACTAATCTTACATCCTTTCCGTGGAGGCTCTTTCCATGTCCCGATGAGATGAGGTGAGAGTGATAGTGAGTATGAGGGTTATAGTGAGTATGAGGGTGTGGAACCAGTGAAAACACTTACTATAGATTCACTCGTTCGTCGAAAAATTAGCGCAGAAAAGAAATGTGGTCACATGACGCGCGCTAAGCCAATCACAAGGTTTCCGCCTCAATGGCGCGAGCTGTTTTGCTGAATTTCAACACATCTCTACTTCGTCCACTCTGCACGAAATGTTCCGCACAGGAGAACCAATAAAATCTCAGAACCAACCATTTCAAATCAGTGCGCATGCGCTCCACAGTTAGAAGAAGAAACGCTTCGTTGGGCGTTATGAGGAGATTTGAAATAACCCGTTAATAGAAAGCGTGTGTATCGATGTTTTGGATTGTGCCACGACACAGAATTATTATAATTTGAAAACACCTAAAGGGAGAATGATCGAGAATACAATATGTTTATTCACTGGAAAATAAATTAATATGTTGATAATCAGTTGTTTTAAGTTATCGTTGAAATACGTTGTGGGTCAACATTCAACGTGTGAATTGCAGATTCTGCTCTCTATTTTCGGCGAACGCGTGAATCAAGCTTTAGACCTAACTTAAGCCAGATTAACCAAACCCTAGTGACCGTTGGGGTAATTCCCCTCTCGGAAAATTGCCCAAGGTACCAGCCGTGAATCGAACCCGGGACCCCTAGGTCCCTAGCCACTACACCACGGTGTTTATTACGCTGTTTATTGATAATATAATATTACTAAGCACATGATATTTATGAATAGGTCAACTTTTGTGACTTTAAACCAATGTTTGCAATGAAAATCTTCTGCTATACTCAATATCATTCCTGAGGGAATTGCATGTCTTATGGAGAAAAGTTTTATCATCTTTCTATCTTAGCTAACTGTTGCCAAATTCCCCCATCCCCCTCTCTCTCTGTTAAGTCTGAAGGTGGAGTGTTGGGGTAAGAAGGAGCTACTGGCAACCTCGACTAACCAGCGTTGCGAAATTTGTATTATATTTGAGGGGAGATTGACCAAACGAAAAACGAGAGAATGGCAACGCTGTTTTCCAAGAGTAGCCATGCAGATCCCTCAGAGATGATATCCAGTGTAGTTGTCAGTTACTGTACTCTCCGCTGCAATCCCATCTCAACCAACAGCGCTTGGGAGACCCGTCCTCCCCGTCAGTGACGGGCGACGGATGGTTCGATAGGGAGATCTGAGTGTTTCATCCGGTCTGGTGACACCTTTCATCAGGAACAGTCAGTCCTCCAACCCGCCACCCCCCTACCCCCCTTACCTTACCAACACCAGTGGTCACGCGGGGGCAATGGCGTCAACCTTATCTAGCCTAGTCCGACGATTACGGGGTGGTCACAGTTCGAATCCCAGCCGGTTGTACTGAAGGTGATTTTTCCTTGATTTTTTTTTGTCCCCTTTCCCTACGCCCAAATGCTTTCCCTCTAAATTATACCTTTTTCATCCTTAACTCATCAGTGAAAATAAATGAGGATAGCCCTGACGAGTATCTAGGCGCGGTGCAAAAAAGAAAAAAAGAAGCATACAATCTGTCTACAATAAACGCATTTTGATACCCTAATAAGGCTATGAAGATAAAATCTAGGTTTTATGTATCCATTTTTGAGTGGAGGGAGCGTGGGAAACTATTTAGGTAAAATCATCCTCAGTACACCCATCCGGGATTTGAGTCCCGAGCTCATCACCGGAAATCCGAATTAAATACGATTTAAACATGCCTAATGATGCAAGTAATCATTATTTTTCTTCGATATTTTAATACTATCTCACCTGTTTCGGTGGCTGCATAGTCTAACGCACTACTTCCGTGTTAGACTAGACTGCCGAAGACGGGGAGATCGTTGTTCGATCCCGATCGGGTGCAAGGAGAATGGTTTTCCTTAAATTGTTTTCTAATCTTTCTCTACGCAAATGCGGGTGCATTTCCTCTAGATTAAAACTTCCTAATCCCTAACACATTAGTTTAATTAGTAGGCCTACGTAGGCATATAAACCGAACGGGTCGTAAGAATCTGTGCTAAAAAAAAAAGCCTCTAAGCTCATGTATGAAATAAATCCAAATTAGTATTTTCTTCCTTCCAAATGCAAAACCCGCGGAGTAGATGGATTCATCCAGTGGGAATCTAACCTTATTCTTTACGTTCCATGCAGCCAATAAGAAGGCTAATTTAATTTTACTATACTTGAATACAACCTCGGCTCTACTTTTTTTTTTGTCTTATCTCCCTCCGAAAGTAAAAGTTTTGAAAGCTCCTATTACAAGAAAAATTTTGTTTCCTTTTCTTTCTCGTGTGGCCCGAATATATATATATATATATATAGAGTTAGATTACTTCCACTTGCGTATTGTAAAATGGAAGCTAATAAATAAAATATACCTCTCATGATTCGAGTAGAAGCATCAACCTGGTAGGTAACATCCTAACGGCATTTTACCTGCTCGCTTTCAGGTCAACCAACTTTATAAAAATAAAATTATAAGGGCTGTAAAACAGCATCTATTAAAATTAAAACTTCACCTAAACCCACCCCGTTATTTAAAGTTTGCACTCGAAATATAAATAACATTTTGTAAACATCGAACGGAGTTAATATTTAGCCGTCGCTTTGAAATCTTTTTTAATGAAATTTCTAGGGGTTGGGGCGAAATTCTCGCGGCGGTGAGCACGAAGACTAAATGTCAGATTCATTTAACCTGATTTGTTGTGGACGGGATTGTTTGGGGGTTTGAATCCCGGTTGGATGTGTTGAGGGTGGTTCTATATAATCTTTTTTTTTCAGACCCTCCTCATTTCAAATGCCGGTACATTTTCTAGAAATTGTATTTTCATCCTCTCCTAATTAATTAGTGTACAATGAGAACCCGTTTATCCGGCCCTCATTTATCCGTATTTCACATTAATTTTTTGTAGCAATTTTTTTTCATAGGACGAATAAACGGTGTATTATTAAACAAAAAAATCCTTTCAAATACGATATTATAGTAGCGGAGTGAGTACAGTACTCTATTGAACTAAAATTGTACTGCAATCACTAGTACAGTACTGCACAGTGTACATTATAATGTAACTTGGAGAAAACTGTGTTCAGTTCATATTAGTCTTCTGCGGTCGGATTTTCCAGAGTTATTATTTTTTTATGAGTGACTAGCGGTTATAACATATTTAAAGTGTTTTGTAATTTTGTTATTGTGAAAATAAACGGTGAATTGTAGTGACATTGTTTTAGACCCGATTTGGTGGCCACGTGGTCAAACGCGCTACTCTCTCAGTGGACTAGACTGCCGATGACGGGGAGATCAAGGTTCAAATCTCGGTCGGGGTGTACTGAGGACTGTTTTTCCAAAACTGTTTTCCACTCTCCCTCCACGCAAATGCGGATAAACTTCCTATAACTATAACCACCCTAATACCCTAAAACCATTAGCGTAACTAACCCATAAGCGTATAACCCAAACGGGTAGTAATAAGACACGTTCCCCCCCCCAAAAAAAAAGTGTCAGTGAATTTTTCCTATAATTTCCGGATTTTCGTCAATCCTAATGATAACCTGTCCCAATTTGGCCGGATAAACGAGTTTCCACCGTAATTAAAAGCCGATATCCGGGATGACTAGGTTGCACAATAAACTTGAGAGGCCCAGGTTCGAATCCGAGAGATTGTACTCGGGGTTTGGTGGGGAGGAGGCAATGCTTTACCCCGTTCAAGAATGTGATTTTCATACCCTTTTTGCAGTCAAATGCCCACTTGTGACGTAACGACAAGTCGAGATAGGATTTTTTGATGTATTTACGTTATATTCGACGAGTTTTAAAAGATATAACATTGAAACAAAAACCATGAATCTATACTAATATTATAAAGAGGAAAGATTTGATTTTTTTGTTTTTTTGTTTGTAATGGATAAACTCAAAAACTACAGGACCAATTTTAAAAATTCTTTCACCAATATAAATCTACATTATCAGCGAGTAACATAGGCTATATTTTATTTAGAAAATTTAATTTATTCCTCATAAAAATGTCGATAGTATATTATATAGTCGTTGGAAAAAAAAGTTTTTGAAGGAAAAGTGGGGTTGGTGAAGGGGTAAGGGTGAGGAAAGAGGAATGAGATAAAAATAGGAGGGAGGATAAAAAGAGGGAGGGGGCTATACAGTGATGGTAGGACTGNAAAAAAAAGAAGTAAAAAAAAAGTTTTGTTTTTATATTGACATGATGGATGATTTGAAGCTTTGTTTTACAGGATTCTTTACAATATTTTTTTACGGGGAAGGGGGCTAGTTACTAAATAAATCTAAAAATAATCTTACATTGACACAAATCTATATTTTTTTATCTTGAGGTAATTTTTTTTGTAAACGTGTTTTTTTATAATCGTATTTGGTTTAGTTACGAAAATGTCCTGTATGAATCTTCCTGCCAGGATGTAAATTTAAAAAATTCCGTCAAATCAAAATGTCTTCATGAATAGAAAACAACAAAATAAATGATAATCAATGCTGTACATGCACAAATAGTAGAGTGAGTGTTTATGTCTTGTTAGAGGAAGAGGAGATATGTTATCATCAGATAAACAGGAGACCTAGCGAGGTAAATTGCTCATTTTCTTAAGTTATGCAGGAAAAAACATTATTTATAGGGAATTTTATTTTGAGACTATAAAATACAAGAACAAAATTAATTTATAAAAGGAACTGCTGAACAAAAATATCATATTTAAAAAAAATATATCATTAAGTAATATTTTTCTTTAATTAATTTTAACATACTTTTAATCATAATTTTTGATAAATATTTGTTCATATTTGTTGACTTAAGGTTGGTATAAATTTCCTTGCATGTTATGTAACTTGTGTCTACCGTGGAAATAAATACATTTTAGTCTCATATTGAATATTTTGCATTTTGTATCATATTATATGAATGACTATCAGAATAAACCGACGTGAATTGCGTGGATACCCCGGGCTACATTTTTCTTACTTTAAGCAGACAGAAAAACAAACTCTTTATTTTACTTTCAGACCAAGTTTTTTTTAAATTAAAATAATGTAATCAAAATTTTAAAATTAAGGTTTAAAATTTCAGCCAGATATTGTGCAATGTTCTTGACAGACAAACTCTTTATTTTATTAATATAAGCATACATTCTTTAATTAAAGTGAGAGTGCAGGGGACGCCAGAAAAGGTCGTGTTTTTTTTTTCAGTTTTAAACTTTAAGTTTCTTCACACGGTGATATCAACAGTTGTTGAATATCTGTCAAGTGTGTTCTGGAATTTAATTACAATTTGTTCTCTTCATTTAAAAAGTTTGTAACTTAATGCCGCTATGTTCATGACAGATATTCAACAACTGTTGATATCACCATGTGAATACAATTAAACTACAGGTTTCTACTGGAACAATATTTGATTTATTTAGGCCAAAACATTTTTTACTGGAGAAACTGCAAGGACACCAACATTTTCTCACGTTCCTTACATCCCCACTTTAATCATTATTACTCAAGTTCCTGATATCTTACGGACTCCTTGATAGGAAGCCGCGGTCCGCCAGTGGTCCAAGGACCATACTTTGAGGAAAACCGAATTAGACAATCGCCCCTTTGTCACCGAGTGAAAATAACAGGTGTCACCCACTAGTTGACGCCCGATACTTCATCCGCCTGGGTCGACACGAATGGTACGAGTGGGGGAAGGGGGTGCTGAGCAGGCCAAGTGGATAACGAGACCACCTAATTACCCCCCCACCCTCCACCCCTTTGCACTTGGCGCTGTGTCGTGCTAGCGCTAATGCGATGCGACGCAGTGCAACCACTCCTGTTATTCGAGGTGTGGGCGCTACACTTGACTCACTCGTAAAGTTTCAAGAGAGCACCCATGGGTACAGTCACATCGAAATAAAAAAATACCCTAATTTAAGAGCCCGTTTCACCCCACGGATAACTCCAGAATTAGATAAGTAATACAGTTCGAACTAAAGGGGCAGTTTTCTGAAGTTTAGTAATAGATAAAAAAAAGACACTAATAGAAACCATTTGACCATTTTTAAAATTAAAATATAACCCACTACTATTTCAATGGTTTAAACTGCCAATGACAGGGAGAGTAAGGTTCGAATCTCGTTTGGGTGTATTGAGAGCGGTTTTTCCAAAATTATTTTCCATTCTCCCTCCACGAAAATGTAGGCACACTTCATCCAAATATAACCTAACCTTCCTAATCCCTAAAACCGTAGTGTAATTAGTAAATAGCGTATAGCTCGAAAGGGTAGTAAGACACAGTGATAAAAAATCTATTTTTTTATTCAAGGTATTTAAAGTGCACTTTCTGAACTGCTATGAGCGAGAGCGAAAGAGCCTACCAATTTTGCCGGGAAAGGTATTCCCACATACATTCCAAGGTTCTTTTACAACCGACGGTTTCACTTCCCTTCCAAAGAAAGTTGTGCTACGGAATTTTATATCGAAAAATCCGGGCTGGGTTTGAACCCACGAACATCGGATCACAAGACCCCCGAGGTCGACTTTGCTTCACGTCTTAGTATCCATTCGAGCTATAAGCATCTGAGTTCGACTTCTTTTTTCTTTTTAGAACCGTGTCTTGTTACCAGTCCGGGTTAAACGCTATTGTACTAATTACACTAATAGTTTTAAGGATTAGGAAGGTTATATTTATAATAATAATAATAATAATAATTATTATTATTATTATTATTATTATTAGAACCGTGTCATACTACCCGTTCGGGTTTTACGCACTTACGCTAATGTGTAATGGTAGGGTTGATTGTGAGATGAAATGAAGGACCTACAGTTTAACGTGGAATCCGAACCACGGTGGAGGCCTGGCATTCCACACATTCACAAGGTGTGAGACAATAATAATTATTGTACCAGCATTTGCGCGAAGGGAGAGTGGAAAGCCATATAGGAAAAAAAGTTACCCTCAGTACACCCGACCGAGATTCGAACCTTAACCCCTTCGTCATCGGCAGTCTAGTCTATTGCGAGAGTAGCACGTTAGACCGTGAGACCACCGAGGCGGCTTTAATCTAACTTGAATGAGGTAGAATTGAGAAGTTATGAGAGAAATATGGAAGACGAATAGAAAACTTTTGGGGGGGGGGGGGCGA
>CABFVZ010002469.1:0-22982 GCA_902151445.1 Timema monikensis | reverse complement strand
GGGGGCGAAGGGGGGAGGGAGAGAGAGGACAGAATGGCCGACCACCATTCGAACGTCAAACTACCCGTTACCATCAAATTAAGAATAGATAAGATGGTCCACTTGATGACCTTTGCTAACCATCTCCCTTCCATTCACCCAAATCTCATATTTAAATTTATTTTTTTAGTTTTTGATTGTTTTGAGGAATTACGTTTTTTTTAAACCCAGTGTTAAAATTAATTTTACCCACTTTGGTGGTAGAATGGTCTAAGCCGGGGATGTGCAAACTTATTTAGAGGGCCAAATGAACAAAAGAAAATGTTTGGTAGGCCAAAAAATAATTTTTCATTCATTGATATATTTTTTTAATTCATTATAAAAAGACAAACACAGATAATAGACTGTCATGAATAAGCTTAAATACAGCGATAATTTATAACAATAATAAATAGCCTAGTGGTTTGATATGTGTTAAGATCATTCAGAAGATTTATTAGTAGAACTGTGAGGAGGTGATCCTCAACAGAGAAGAGTTAGACTGTGAGGAGGTGATTCTCAACAGAGAAGAGTTAAGACTGTGAGGAGGTGATTCTCAACAGAGAAGAGTGAGACTATGAGGAGGTGATCCTCAACAGAGAAGAGTTAGACTATGAGGAGGTGATTCTCAAGAGAGAAGATTTAGACTATGAGGAGGTGATTCTCAACAGAGAAGTTAGACTGTGAGGAGGTGATTCTCAACAGAGAAGAGTTAGACTATGAGGAGGTGATTCTCAACAGAGAAGAGTTAGACTGTGAGGAGGTGATCCTCAACAGAGAAGAGTTAGACTGTGAGGAGGTGATTCTCAACAGAGAAGAGTTAGACTATGAGGAGGTGATTCTCAACAGAGAAGAGTTAGACTATGAGGAGGTGATTCTCAACAGAGAAGAGTTAGACTATGAGGAGGTAATTCTCAACAGAGAAGAGTTAGACTGTGAGGAGGTGATTCTCAACAGAGAAGAGTTAGACTGTGAGGAGGTGATTCTCAACAGAGAAGAGTGAGACTATGAGGAGCTGATTCTCAACAGAGAAGAGTGAAACTATGAGGAGGTGATTCTCAACAGAGAAGAGTGAGACTATGAGGAGGTGATTCTCAACAGAGAAGAGTTATACTATGAGGAGGTGATTCTTAACAGAGAAGAGTTAGACTATGAGGAGGTGATTCTCAACAGAGAAGAGTGAGACTATGAGGAGGTGATTCTCAACAGATAAGAGTGAGACTATGAGGAGGTGATTCTCAACAGAGAAGAGTGAGACTATGAGGAGGTGATTCTCAACAGAGAAGAGTTAGACTGTGAGGAGGTGATCCTCAACAGAGAAGAGTTAGACTGTGAGGAGGTGTAAGATTTAGACTATGAGGAGGTGATTCTCAACAGAGAAGAGTTAGACTGTGAGGAGGTGATTCTCAACAGAGAAGAGTGAGACTATGAGGAGGTGATTCTCAACAGAGAAGAGTGAGACTATGAGGAGGTGATTCTCAACAGAGAAAAGTTAGACTATGAGGAGGTGATTCTCAACAGAGAAGAGTTAGACTATGAGGAGGTGATTCTAAAAAGAAAAGACAGATGTTCATCAGTAAGTCGGTTTATAACATTATTTTCCCTAAGCTTCATGGTTAAAAACATTGTTTGGAAGAATATTAAGAGGCAGACATTACCATATATTTTTAGGCATGATTTACCAAGTTCGGAAAAGCTGAGGGTCAGGGTGGCAACATAACAGAACACAACGCAACACAACACATTTAAATTATTTATCTCGCGGGCCAGATTGTATATACCGGCGGGCCGTATTTTACCCATCTCTGGTCTAAAACATCTGTTTTACGATAGTCCAGACCACAGTTTACGGGGAGATCGGGGTGTGAATCACGGCCAGGTGTCTGTAAAGTTGTTTTTTTTTCCTAAATGGTTTTCTAGCTCTACCACCACGAAATCGCAGATACACTTTCCATAAATTTAAACTTCCTCATCCTTAGCACTTTAGCGTAATTAGCACATATGCGTACAATCCCACAGGATAGTAAGACCCGGTAACAAAAAATAAATGAAAAAATATAATCAAAAACCTTTCAGGGAGACAAATGGATACAAATTTCGGAATTTCTACAATCTTTGAAATGCTTTCATCAAACTGCAACGCAATATTTTTTTAAAAATAAACAAGATTTCATGGTCAAGGTAAGAATCGCTTAAGGCGGGGTTTTTTTTTTCAGTTTGAGATGTGCAAATATTAAGTTTATATGGTAAACACAGACTTAGTTATTATTATTTAACATTCTTGAGTTTAGGGAGATACGCAATAGTCTGACCTTGGAACTAGTGATATTATTATTAATAGCATGCCTAGCACCATACTTTGTATACATAAACACACGTGTTTAATGAGACAGGACTAGTAAATAGACCTAGAGCTCAAGGTGATCAAATAGTATTAAGGCGGACTCGATGTATTCAAAATAACTTCTATCACCATAAACGTACTGTAGCTTTTAGTTAGGAGAAACAATATTTTTGGGTTAAGGTCATTCAGAAATTAGAATTTCTAAGATTTTTTGAGTCTATTACATCATGGCAGGGAATTTAGTATGGGTGGGGTTAGGAGGGCTATCTTGTAAAATATGGCAAGTAGCAATGTCTCAGTACATTCCAGCAACACAGACCAGGTAAGGAAAAGATAGCAAGTAGCAATGTCTCAGTCCATTCCAGCAACACAGACCAGGTAAGGAAACTATAGCAAGTATTGATGTCTCAGTACATTCCAGCAACACAGACCAGGTTTAAGGAAGCCGGTGTCCTCTTTACCTGGGTGTGATATTAGTTGGGATTATCTAACCCTCTGCCTCTTCCTGACATATTATGTTCTGTTAGTAAGCAGTGTTGTCTCTACAATCGGTACAGTCATAACAAGAAATTTCATGAAATACACATTTTAAATTTATATTTGCGATTATCAGTTAGGCCACATCAATAAAGTTAACGAGTAGGGAGTTTGGTTAAATAAACGTAAAGTATTCTAAATAGCGACATTTAATACTAAAAAAAATTAGGTAAAATCAAGCTATAAGGGTATAAAAAGAACAGTCCTTATATATAATTAAAAATGATATATTCCTACCACTTTTAATCTGCTTTTAAATTTAAAACAATAAATTCTTTAACATATTATACATATGTAATTGTGTACACCTCATATAAATGTCTAGTTATATTAAATTTCATCGCCCATACATTAATTATGTTACTTTAACATTGGTACACAAAAAAACTAGTTTAACCTCTTGTAGCGCGTGAAATGTAATGATTTGAAATAATTGAATCCTTATTTATAGATTATAATAATTATACAGTTGTTAAAATTATGCAATAAGTTTTTAAAACTGTCGAATGACCTTAAGGCTATACCTACCACGTTTGAATAATATGTCGAGCTTTTTTTTTAAGCAAAACTCCTTTTCTTTATAAAATTATCAGTGCATAGTTGTAAAAAAATATATTGTTATGTACCTTCCACAACATAAAACTGTTCCACGTATATTTATTGTGTTTTTAAGGTTTTGGTAGTTAAACGTCAATAATAAAAGGCTAAAATGGTTGATATAACAGTGAAAATGTCGTGAAACGTTTCCAACTTGTTCTAGAATTATTAAATTGTAAGTTTCAGAAAGCAGAGAAATGTTCCAACAAAAACCTAAATACAATGATAATGTTAAATTAAATCAAAGGGGTGGGGGGAGGTAGGTCCATTCTTAAGGTACAACTAAATGTTTGAGAGGCCGTTCAAACCTAAGCCCGGCACCTACTAGTGATCTACATTTTTTATAACCTCATCTTAAGTACCTGTTAAGGTTATACGCATAGATGATAATTACTCTAAGGGGGTAGGGATGAGAAGGAAAGAATTTGAGAGGTAATCTACCCATATTTGCGTGGAATGAGAGTGGGAAACCAGTGAGGAAAAAACCCCTTAGACCCAACCGGTATTCGAACTCCAATCTCTCCGTCTTCAGCTGGACAGTCTAACATGACTGTCACGCCTTGGTTTAAACCTATCGACATTAAATGCGTCTATTTTTTTTGGCACCACTTCTAACTACCCGTTCGGGTTATACGCTTATGTACTAATTATGCTAATGGTTTTAAGGATTAGAAAGGTTATATATAGATTAAGTGTTCCAGAATTGGCGAGGAGAAAAAGTGGAAAACCTTTTATGAAAAACACCTGATCGAGATTCGAACCTCGGTCTCCCCGTCATCGGTAGTCTAGTCTGTTGCGAGGGTAGCACATCAGACCGCGCGGCCACCGAAGTGGGTTGATCTTAATTAATTATTCCACGCAATAGTAATGTTTTCGGGATAATTTAACCCACCCCTACTCCTACTAGCGATTACCAACAACATTAATACAATGCGGGGCAACTTTAAATATAAGTCATTCACGAGCTAAGTTTACCTGGATGACAGCTCGAAATGTTACTAGAAGTAGTCCCTAATATATCACTACGTCAACAGCTGACATCTATCACTTTGGATGACTGTAATGAAAACAGATGGTAATATATTAATGTGATAGTTAACCACAGTAATTTAGGCCAATATTATTTATAAATTTATTTGAGGTCGGACACAAAGTTTATTTATAGTTTTATTCCACTTAAAAAAAATATTAACACCACTTTCACAAAAACTTCTAACGAACATAGATTCAAAATGGCGACTTAACGAATCTAAACCATATGGTTGAACATGATGGTAAACAAGTTGTTTACAATGATGCAGACACGCAGTTGATGAAAATATTTTATTCAGTTAAATATTTCAAAATACGATAAAATAATCATAAAATCATTTATTGTATGTAAAAAATGACAACAATTTTCTTTTTTCCAAGTATATAAGATGCTTGTATTAAAAGATATTGATGTGTGCACTACATTACACAAAATCAGTAACGTTCCAAAACGAAAAATAAGTACTTTTAATTATGTTTAAAATATTGTTTCGAGTTGGATAAAAAGAAATTATTTAAAAAAATGAAATATTATGAGAAAACTTAAGTTTACGTTATTTTAAATGTGATATAAAACAGGTAAATAAAGATCTTTACATTTATAACAAAACTGTGATCTTTTACAAGTGTTGGCAACCCAAAACCTAAACATATGATTTTCAAACTGTCATCCAGGTAAATACCTATCGTGAACGGAATATACATAACCGCCCGAGTCATCTAGTAAGTAGCAATGTGTTCAAGGTCTACAGTTGATTCGAACTGAAGATACACATGGCTTGAAACGTGTAACTAAACAGATGGGTAAACATGTGGCAACACTTCTCAGATAACATGTGACACAAACAAATGCATGATAAATTACATACACACACATTACATCAGCCTAATAGGTTCACTAATTTAGTTTGCATTTAGCAGCTTCGGAACATGAGTGCAATGTCAAAAAGAAGGTCGTGTAAAGTATTTTAAATTACTAGGTTCAACACAAGAAATATTAATGAATCAGATAGCCGAAGCTATCATCTATGCATTTTAGTGAGGATAGCACCTCTTAGATATCATATCCTGAAAATTGAAAAATGACACCTGGACACGGGAATCGAACCCGGTACCTTCAGCTTAATACGCCAATGCTCTTACCACTGAGCTATCCAGGATTCGTCCAATGCCCATGGTCATTTTTCACTCATATTTTAAGAAATATTATTAAGTCGTGTCCAAACTAGACCACAACATCAAACTGGACCATGAGAAAGGGTTTCCGAACATTTCTAAGTAAGGCCGTGTCCAGACTGTCCGCGAACACTGGTAATGTTTTTCCGAACATTTCTATGTAAGGCCGTGTCCAGACTGTCCGCGAACACTGGTAATGTTTTTCCGAACATTTCTATGTAAGGCCGTGTCCAGACTGTCCACAAACACTGGTAATGTTTTTCCGAACATTTCTAAGTAAGGCCGTGTCCAGACTGTCCGCGAACACTGGTAATATTTTTCCGAACATTTCTATGTAAGGCCGTGTCCAGACTGTCCGCGAACACTGGTAATGTTTTTCCGAACATTTCTAAGTAAGGCCGTGTCCAGACTGTCCACGAACACTGGTAATGTTTTTCCGAACATTTCTATATAAGGCCGTGTCCAGACTAAACCAGAACAAAGAACCAAACACTGTCCGCAAACACTGGTAATGTTTTTTCCGAACATTTCTCTGTAAAACCGTGTCCAGAATAGAACATAATGTTCATGTACTTTGTAAATGTTCACGAACATATTCTGTACGGTGTTCTTTTCTAGTCTAGACACACCTATAGTGGTTTAAAGTAGGAGTTGAGGATGTTGAAGATTTTTTTAGAAGTGCACCCGCATTATCGGGGGAAGCGCATCGAAAAAATACGGTGATACAACGTAAAATAAAAACCATTCCTTGTGCACTCGGCCGAGATTCGAACCATGAACTCACAATCACTAATTATATAGTTTATCTTGAACATGACGCTTTATACCACGTGGTAACTAGACATGTAAGACGAAGAATCTACCCATTATTATTTTTGAAAAATTATCAGGGTTTTTTTTCTTGAAAAAATCCAACCATTTTTAAATGAGTTTCAATAAAGCAAATAAGGGCCATTTCAGTTCTCCACTCACACTCTTGTATCGACTACAGCGCTCGGTGGTTTAATGTGTCACTAACAAAGGACTACTGTAGACAAGACATGTAATACTTCACTTTTCTAGTCAAATTCTTAACGAATACATTCCCTTCCTTTTGGGTTTAATAATCTGAAAATATTACTAAAATAATGGTCATCTCTAACTGCCATTAGTTGTTTGGATTTTAATTTAAGTTTATCATTAATTAGATAATTGCAATAGTTTTAAGGTTTGCTTAAGTATTTGTTAATAACTCACATTCCCCAACTATTTCAAAACGACCCACTTAAAGGGCCGAATTGATCAAGGCGTCCGTCTCGCAATAGACCAGACTGTCGATGACGGGGTTATAAATGTTAGAATATCGTGTAATCTTCCTCATCCTTTACACAATAACGTAGTTAGTACATATACGTATGGTATAGGGATGGTGGGGAGGGGGGGAAGGAAGAGAGAGGAAATACAGGAACAGCTAAGGGAATGGAATAAGGAAATGAAAGAGTGTGGAGTGAAATTTAGCACGGGGAAGTGTGAAGTGATGATAATGACGAGGAAGAGGATAAGGGCTAAAGTTGGATGTAGTACAGTAGATCTGAGAAAGGTACAGAGTGTAAAATATCTTGGAAGCGGGATTGAGGAGAAAGATGTGAGAAAAGAGGATCTAATGCAGTTGTTTCCAACCTTTTGCAGGGTTTGAGAGCATCGCGACCCCTTGATAACTTACAAACATTTATAAACGAATTGTTTTTACTGCGTCTTAATACCTGTTCGGTCTATTCGCATGTAGTTACACTAGTGAGGTAGGTAGAATTTAGGAGGTGTACACTTAACATATTTGCTTGAAGGAGGAGGAGGAAACTGTTCAGAAAAAATAATCGCCAGTACACCCGGCCGGGATACGAATCCTAACTTCCTCGTAACCAACAAACCAAACCAAACCAAACGAGCGTGATTTAGGAACACTGACAGAGTTTGATAAGGAGTACACTTTTTAAAAAAAAATCATTTTTATCACTTTCTGTTTGAATTATACACAGGCCTACAATTGTAATCACAAAAGTGAAAATATATAAAGCTATAACCTCAAAAAGCATTGCGACCCCAAATGAAACACGCCGCGACCCCCAGGTTGGAAGCCACTTATCTAATGAGAAGAGGACAGCAGGGAGAGGTGTTTTGTAGGTGTGTAAGAGGCCTGCTATGGAGAAGATAAGTGTCCGTAAAGTGTAAGGAAGTGTTGTAGAAGGTGTACTTTGTACCCATCGTCACATATGCAGCATAAATATGGACACTGAATGTGAGAGAGACTAGCAAAGTGGAGGCCATGGGAATGAAGTTTGTGAGGAGCATGTTAGCTGTCACGAGGAGAAACAGGATTAGGAATGAAGTTATATGGGAAAGAGTAGGAGTACAGGGAGTACATGAGATATTAGAGAAAACAAGACTGAGATGGGCATGTAATTAGGATGGAAAAAGAGAGGATGCCAAAGAGAATTATAGATGAAGTATGCAGGAAATAGACTGAAAGGGAGCGCAAAAAAGAGTTGGGAGGAGCAGATAACAGAAAGTGTACAACTGAGAGAAGAATAATGGAATCAATTAAAGGAGGAAGAATAGTGGGAGTATAGAGAATGATGAAGGCATTTTACTCAACTGAACCAGTCACAATATGAAAACAATTAATGATTATGTTAATGACAAGTGCATATGCGTATAACCCGAACGGGTAATAAAACGCGGTGCTAAAACAAAGTGTCTCAGAATGTTTTGTTGTGACCCTGTTGAAAAAATAATAATTATTTGTTCGAGGAAGACCAAATCTACGTTTCTAACCATTAACTTTGATCTCAGAAACGAGTCGTTTTGCGTGGGACATCCTTGAAAATTAACCGACGCAGCCTTATTAGTTCATTAAACGTGATAATGATCCACAAGATCAGTCCTGATAGGTAAACACAAATTCAATTAAATGAAAAATGACAACCTGTTAACGGAAATCGAGCCCAGGGCCTTTGGTTTTGTGTGCCAATACTTCACCAATGAACCATCCTCGTGCATCTAGTTTACATAGCCATACTTCATTAGTTGTTGGTAGATTGAGACGAACCAGGATGGTTGAAATGGTAGAGCAATGACATGCAAAGTCAAAGGAACCGGGTTCGATTACTTTGGCCAGGTTGTTATTTTTCACTAAGTTGAATTTAACTCAACCTTATCATACTTTTTTTTTTAAAGTTGTAAAACTTAAACTGCTATGCTGTAGTAAAATTTAGAAAGTGAACCTTATTTTAAAATAAAAACAGTTTCTTAAATACCGCGGAATTTTCTCAACGTTCAGTAACACGTTTCAGCATTCAGGTAGGAGATCCCCTTAAACCTGCAAATCCTTCAATATAGCACCTAGGAAGGTCTTGTGTTCGACCCTGGGACCTCTAATAAATTCACAGCTAAAGCTTGTCGGTTTGCACCATACTCTCTGGTACTAACTTCACGGGTGTAAATTTCTGTGACATGTTCTGAGAGTAATAAGGACATAAGTCCAGGTTAAAAGTGTAAGACAGAGAGAACCAAATGCATCTCCCAGCAGTAGTTGAGAGGGCTGTCTAAGTAAATGAGATATAATATTTAAAGTAAAAAATAACAACTAAACATGGGAATCGAACCCAGGGTCAGTGTTCATGTATTATTTTTCTATTTAAAGAATATGTTATTTACATGCGGTTATAACTGTAATTAGCTATTACAGTATTAACTATAACTTATATATTTAATTGGCTAGTTAATCGATAACTGAGATATCGCTAATCAGTTACTTCACTTAAATTGAATAGTGACAAAACCTTTAACAGTTCATGAGTAAGTTGTTTACTGGAATGAACACAAAAATATTTTCACGACCCTATACATATACAAACTTTTAAACCATTTAAAAGTTGAAAATTTTCACTCTGATAAGTCCAAAAATTCACATATTTCTATTGAATACTAAGAGCTGGTGCTCGGGAAACGAAAAGTAACTGCTATAGGAGCATAGAATGGATCTTTGTGAATAGAATGATGTCATCTAATAGTCACAACAAACTGTTATAGGAGCGTAGAATGGATCTTTGTGAATAGAATGATGTCATCTAATAGTTACAACACACTGTTATAGGAGCGTAGAATGGATCTTTGTGAATAGAATGACGTCATTTAATAGTCACAACACACTGCTATAGGAGCGTAGAATGGATCTTTGGGTATAGAATGATGTCATTTAATAGTCACAACACACTGTTATAGGAGCGTAGAATGGATCTTTGTGAATAGAATGATGTTATTTAATAGGAGGGTCACAACACACTGGTATAGGAGCGTAGAATGGATCTTTGTGAATAGAATGATGTCATTTAATAGGAGGGTCACAACACACTGTTATAGGAGCGTAGAATATATCTTTGTGAATAGAATGATGTCATTTAATAGTCACAACACACTGTTATAGGAGCGTAGAATGGATCATTGTGAATAGAATGATGTCATTTAATAGGAGGGTCACAACACACTGTTATAGGAGCGTAGAATGGATCTTTGGGAAAATAATGACGTCATTTTTAATGGGGGGGGGGTAGCAACCAAAATTATATTGTCATTATTATTTTCCTCCTCTCCTATTTCTTCTCCTACCGCCGAATTTCTGCTAAACTAGCCTAGCTCCTTGAGATGGAATGAAAGATAATGGAGGTTTTTTTTTGGACAATATTACTTAAATATTGCTTTAGTTGATACAATCAACGGTAGATACATTTAGTTTAATTTTCTACACCCAGTAATTTCAACAGTTTAAATACATGTCTTGAGTATTATTAGAATTAAATGTAAACTTTTTAAATGAAGCGGAAAAGTTATCATTAAATTTCAGGACACCCTTGAAAGATATTCAACAACTGTTGATATCAACATGTGAAGAAATTTTAACTCTATGTTTCTACTGAAGCAATATTTAATTTATTTTGGACAAAAAAAAACTTATTTTGATAAAGAAAATTGCAAAAATAGTAACCTTTTCTGGGGTTTCCTACATCCCCCACCTTAAGCCCCTCTAGACTCTAGACGAGTACCCCTTCCCTCCCCTCCTATGCGACCAAACAGAGTCCTAGCTCACGGGAATTGTGTTGGGGGAGGGGGAGAGTTTCCCAAACATCGCAGTATAACTCCCCAGTGGAAGCAGATGCCTCAAAGGGTCGGTTTGGTGAAACGGCCACAGATAGAGTCAGGACGCTTGATTTCTGTTCTGGACTATTTTATATATATATATATATATATATATATAAAGAGAGAGTGAGAGAGAGGTCATCGTAGCTTCCACCGGTCGGACGGATAAAATTAAACCCACCCACCCACCCCCTTCTCTCTCTCTCGCTTGTTATTGGAATGTTTCAAGAGACTATTTGGCAACACCACCCTCCACCGTGAAATGTAGTCCACGCCGCGGGGCGGGGCGATCCAAGATACTTTTGCCAAAAAAACAACACAATAATAGACAAGAGAACAGTTTAGCGCAGGGGTGAGAAACCTACGGTCTTTTGAATGGTTCGTTGCGGCCTTTTCACATTATTTTCTCAATCATTATTGTGTCTCCATCGTTTAAAAATTACATATCTAATACAATTATTATTAATATTAGGTGTTCTGTCTCACGACAGTCAGTTGTCAGTGAACTTACACCGCCAATGCACCCTGCCCTGTCCTCTGCCTCCTTCTTCAGCTCTCAGAATGTTCTTATTTCCTTCAAGTCATCCGATATTTGAATGCTCCTTCTTCCTAAGCTCCTCTTTCCCTCAACCTTTTCCTTCTATGACGACATACAGAAGACAGTTCCTCCTAAGGATGTGTCCAATCCAATTTGCTTTGCACAGAAGAATCGCATCCTAAATGGTTCTCTTCTTAGGACATATCTTCACCTGTCATCCTGTCTGCTCACCTGATCTTCTAAAGTCTTCTCCAGAAACACATTTAAAAGCTCTCCAATTATTTCTTTTACACCTTCCTGAGAGTCCAAGTTTTTGCTCCATACAGTGCGATGCTCCAAATGTAGCATTTCATCAGTTTCTTCCTCAGTTCCAAACTTAACTTGATGGTCAGCAATAACTTAACCTTTTCTTCACTCAACTTGTGTTTTAATTAAATAAAAAGTCACTATTTTTAAATAATAAGATATTAGAAAATTATCCGCTCGTATCTAACTATGGTCAGCACAATATCATATTATTAATGTCATTAGGGACCACTAGGAGCGCGCGGCAAAACGTCAGTTTGTTTCAGAAACATAGGATTAGTTCCTCTGGTCTGTTGCTATAGATATTTTAGCACATCAGACTACCTATTCGGGTAATAGACTTGTTATTATATTGTGGGGCCGTCATGTGTATTGTCATTTTAAAACGGGCTGAAAAAGAAGAAAGGGTTGTTTAGTTCGGTCATTAATTTTTAAATTTTTGCGAACCCTCGTAGAAAGAAGTATTGTGGTCGTAAAAAAAAATGGATTCTAAATTTTGATGAATATCGACGTTACATGGCCCTCTGACCCCGAAGAAGTGTTTGTTGCAATTCCGCCTGACTGTCTATTAAAGGGTAGGATTAGACCCGAAATCATTAATTTTACCCTTTTAAAAAAAATTTATTCAAGGAATTTAACGAGCTCTTTCTGAACCGACTGATTATATCAAGAGTACGACTTATAAACTAACTTAAATCTAGAACAGACACAACCACCCGCCTCCCAGCCGTTAGTTTAGCACTGTGAAAAGGTAAACCCATATTTCATCAATTATAAAAAAAAATTTACTATGTCTGAAATCGTACCCGGGACCCTTAGCTCAGGTAAACAGACATTCTACCGACAGACCTAAGGTGTCAGACACCATTTTACCGATCAGGCCAAAGCTTGGTATCTTAACGTTTTCATATCTCCAGATGTATTTTACCGATCAGGCCAAAGCTTGGTATCTTAACGTTTTCATATCTCCAGATGTATTTTAGTAGTCATTTATTTAACCCTAAAATTAGGGGTAGTTTACTTAAGGGCGAAAAAGGAAAAAAATCAATTTCCTCAAAATCAGCTCTAATGATTATGGATTAATATGTATATCTAGATACTGTTTAATCTTACAGTCCAACACCTTAGCTCAGTCCGTAACATGTCTGCCTACCGAGATAAGAGTTCCGGGTTCGATTCCCAGCATGGCTGAAAAATGTACCATTAGTGAAATGTGGGTTTACCCTTTCACAATGATGAATTAAAGGCCGAAGACTGGATTTTGTGTTTTTCCTAATCATAAGTTAGATTATAAGACATTTAAAGTGGATATTATTATTATTATTATTATTATTAGCACCGCGTCTTACTACCCGTTCGGGTTATACGCACTTACGCTAATGTGTAATGGTAGGTTGATTGTGAGATGAAATGAAGGACCTACAGTTTAACGTGGAATCCGAACCACGGTGGTGGCCTGGAATTCCCCACATTCACAAGATGTTAAAGTGGATATTGTTCATGTCCTAGTCTTAAGTTAGATTATAAGACATATAAAACTAAGATAGGGCTAGCCAGCTGGTAGTGGAAAAAAAAAATAATTCCGTTTATGATTTTGTTGTCGATCACGTTGTTCGCAATGTATTAAATATTTTGATTTAAAAAAATGACCCAGACCATAGGCTGGAAACAGTAATGGATGTAAATACTGTTTACATTACAAACTAAATGACGCATCTCAATTTCCCATGAAAATGACTTTGAGGGTACTTTACTTATTAAGGTGGGCTGAAAAGGGACTCAAGGAAAAGTCAGTGTTTTTTTGCAATTTTTATGGTAAAACATTATTTTCGCCAAAATAGATCAAATATTGCTCCAGTACAAACATCGAATTTAATTTATTTAACATGGTGACCTCAAAATTTTTTGAATATCTGTCAAGGGGTGTTTTGGAATTTAATTACAACTTTTTCTCTTAATTTAAAAAGTTTCTCATCTTATACCACAATGCTAATGACAGATATTCAACAATTGTTGATATCACCATGTGAAGAAAATTAAACTCTACGTTTGTACTGAATCAATATTTTATTTATTTTGCCTAAAAAATTTTTTTCGCCATAAAAACTGCAAAAATACTGGCCATTTTTTCACGTCCCCTTTCAGCCCACCTGAAGCAAGAATTTCACATTTTGATCACATCTCCGCAACGTTTTGAGATACGAAATAACTTATCGGGTAAATGTTATAGTACTCTTAAAAATAAACAACTTTTATTTGCTTTAATGACCTGGATGTTTCGACAAGCGTCTAAACAATAATCAAACTTTTATTTGAAATAATATTTTATAAGATCAATATTTTCCGAGCTATACGCAAATTTAGTGGGTTTTTTAATAGTTTTATGAAACGGGGAGTTTAAAAAAGGTTCTATTCTCATGTCTTACTGCCCGTTCGGGTTATGTACTGATTACAAGAGTTGTAGAGCTTAGGAAGGTTATATTTAATTTATTTGAGTGATTAGCGTTCACTTGAACCGAACCGATCGATTATACCAGCACGCGACTAATAAATTAACTTAACGACGTTGCTAACTTGGAGATTTCGAAGCAGTTTTGCGAAGCGGGTTGGATCTTAACTCGACGCACCTAAGCAGTCTAAGCACTACATCAGTGTGCGAAAGAGAGAGAGAGAAGGAAATGAGTAGTTTACCCTGTGAGGCTTCTTGTTTATGTGCTGATAACCCTTTCTCTCTTCCTCTGACGAGTTTACACAGCCAATTTAATATTTGCACCTTGAAAACATTTACTTGTTTTTTGATTTTACCTTTTTTTAGTTTCTTATTTTAGATAGATATATGCTACCACGGACTTTTTTTTAAACTAGATCCCGGTAAGAATATTCATACAAGCCATTTTCGTGACCAATTCAAATAGCCTAAGTAGTAGATAATTTATGAAAAAATACGTTTCCAAAAAAACTGTTTAGAGATGAAAACAATAATGTTCTGACAACGTAGGATTATTTGTTAGAACTATTTAAGAATGTATGGTATTTGTTTAAACGTTATATCTTTAAAACTTGTTGAGCAAAACGTAAATCCCATCTTGACCAGCGATGACGTCACAGGTAGACAACGTCCTTAAATTTAGAAATGACACAACACCCATCCCCCGGCCGTTAATTCATCAGTGCGAAAGAAGAACCCATATTTCACCAACTATACGTTTCAACCATTCTCGGGAATCGAGTGCTGGATCCTTATCTCAGTAAGCAAACGCGTTACCGACCCCTTCCTCAGTAAATAGGGGCAGGGCCGCGGGAAGAATTATTTTAAAGTCCTTTTAAAATACAACCCCTAAAAAGGTAGGCAATAGATCTAGAAATGATCCCATCAGTGACTACGAGACTTGTCCCCAACCAAATGGGAACGTTTTATTGCACGAGCTGATACATTATTGCAATCGGACGCGATGTAAACCGGACAGGAAATTACACCGCTTTTTTTCTCTCTCTCTCTCCCCTTACATCACACGCACATAAAACCTTCATCCATGAGCATCCAAACAATGCACACCAACTCTCCCAGCCTCCTCGCCCGTTTACATTCAATTTCATGAACAAAACATATACAGGAAGAGCCAGATATTCTGCCTCCCACAGCAAAATAAATAGCCTAGACCAACAGGAAGACCCGAAAATTCTGACTCATCGAACACAACATATAGAACTAAAATAAAATAAAAAAATAAACGACTGAATGAACAAAACATTTAGGCATAAAGGAAAATAAAAACCGTGAGTGACCAAACAAAGCAAATAGGCATAAAGGAATATTAAATAACCTGAAGCATCTAACAAATCATATAGGCATAAAGGAAGATAAAAAACTGAATGATTGAACAAAGTATACAAGCATAAAGGAAGATAAAAAAACCTGATTGATTGATTGAACAAAGCATACAGGCATAAAGGAAGATAAAAAAAACTGATTGATTGAACAAAGTATACAGGCATAAAGGAAGATAAAAAAAACTGATTGATTGAACAAAGTATACAAGCATAAAGGAAGATAAAAAACTAACTGATTGATTGAACAAAGCATACAAGCATAAAGGAAGATAAAAAACTGATTGATTGAACAAAGTATATAGGCATAAAGGAAGATAAAATAACTGATTGATTGAACAAAGCATACAAGCATAAAGGAAGATAAAAAACTGATTGATTGAACAAAGTATATAGGCATAAAGGAAGATAAAATAACTGATTGATTGAACAAAGCATACAAGCATAAAGGAAGATAAAAAACTGATTGATTGAACAAAGTATATAGGCTTAAAGGAAGATAAAAAACTGATTGATTGAACAAAGTATATAGGCATAAAGGAAGATAAAAAAATTGATTGATTGGAAAAGCATACAGGTATAAAGGAAGATAAAATCTTTTGTTAATCCTACTCCTAAATCATTGTCAATCGACCCTAAACGTTTGCTAATATTGTTCTCAGAAGTGTGTCAACTGGTGATCTAACACCAAGCACCTGGTGATACGATTCCTAAAGGCCTGGAAAAGCAACTCTTCCTGCCGGTCTGAATATAAATGCCTGGCACTTACTCGCATTGTAGCCAACGACGTCACAGAGCCGCAATTATTAATTCCAGTGACGGAACTTCTCCGCGCGACGCACCGGCATTGGAGCGTGCAAATATGGACAGAGTCCCTCGGCCCCCTTTAGTCCCCCCCCCTCCTTCCTTCGCGCCTCATACAAATATCCTCCTATCTCACGCAACACACACACACACGCAATAACTGACGAGGTCCAGTCAGACATGGGAATTTATCGAATTGATAGGAAAATCCCCTTACCCTCCTAACCAATATAATACCCTCCTACCTCTGTCGTCGATGAGGGTAGGTCATGAGGGGTTTAGCTTCGGAGATGAAATTATAATTAGGGCGGTGTCCCCCTGGAGTTCTGTAAGCCACGTATCATTATTAATGCTCACACTACTAAAATAAGGGGGTGGGGGTGAAGGCAGAATGATCCCTCCGCAGACCCTCGTGACTGAGTGGTTAGGGGGATAGGATTCAATTCCAAGGGGACGATCCGAGGAAACAGGTTGAGGAAAGAGTGTGGAGTTTGTGAGTGAAAGCTTCAGCATTCGCCTGGCTAGAGATTTGTAAAACTTTAAGGCGTAACTCTCGCAATAGAGTGTACGTCCAATGACGGGGGATATCAGGGTTCGAATCACGGTTGGGTGGACTGAGTTATTTTTACTTATTTTTTCTCCCCACTCTTGACTTCACGCAAATGCGGGTACACTTTATATAGGTTCAAAATACCTCATCCATAACACATTAGCGAAATTAGTAGCCTACATGTGCGTAGAGCCCTGGAACAGTTAGACGTCGCGGTGCTTAAAAGTAACACAGTAGAGCGTCGATAATCCGGACGTCAAGAATCCGGATCACCAAGAAAAAATATGATTTATAAAAATAACCAAAGTGATATTAATATCAGAGATATGGTCGCAAAAAAAAAAAACGCACCTTGACCCTTGTTAAAAAAAATTGAGCCTTTTTTTTCTTTTTATATTTTTGCCTTATTGCATATTCCTTCAGAATTTGTAATATTTAGCAACAACAAAAAAGTGTACGTTTGCTGTTAAAATAAAGTGAAAATGTTTTTATCTTTACAATGAGTTTTCGTAAGTATCCCACTACTGTATTTTCGAAAATCCGGGCTGGGTCGAGTCCCAATTAGTCTGATCTATCGACGGTGTACTGTAATTCAAATATAAGGTAGGTCACATCGTTGAGCAACACGAACAAAAAGTTCAGTCTTTTCTTTTCTTGTTTGTTTCACCGATTACGAAGAGGTCAGGGTTTCAACCCCGTCCAAATGTACTCAAAGTTTTTTTTTCATTCAATATTTTTACTCTCTTTCCAAGCAAATTCGCATTGACAACATAAACTACATTTAACTTTAAATTTATTTCTAAGTGTATCTAGGTAAAGAAAAAGGTTTGAAGAAAAAAATAATACGCTATATTCTTTCATGATCAAATATCTTAATCATTAAATGAATATGTTATAGATGTAATTTAATCAAGGGTCGAATTTTTTTCCAAGGACCGCGTATTACTAGCCGTTTAGATTACACGTCTAAGTACCAAATTACGCTAATGTGTTAGAGATGGTTGTATTTAAAGGAAGTGTACTCGCATTTGCGTGGATAACCATTAAGGAAAAAAAAGACACCCTCAGAACGCCCAACTGGTATTCGAAACCCGAACTCCCCGTTATCATCAGCCCAGTCTGTCGCGAGATGGACGCTTGGACCACTTTAGCGGGTACTAGTCGGTATTAAAACACTGTTTAGTAGTGGTTCTAAAAATGGATATCTGTTTAGTGAGATATTTCAAATTTGTTCATCTATATCAGGGGTCAGCAATCTTTTTATTTGGGCCCTAATCTACTTGTACATTATTGAAAGTCCCGCAATTACCCTTTGTTCCGGGATCTACACCAGGACGATACCATACATATCGTAAGGTCGTAAGCGATACGCGATAATTATACTACTATAAAGCCACGTGGCTGACTCACTCACTGACATTAATGTTTACCCACTTACAGATGAGCTAGAAACTTGACATTTGGCAAACTTATAGCTTCTAGCCTGTAACAGACGAGATTTTTTTTAAATGTTAACCCACCCCCCCTCCCTCCCNGGCGGAGCAGCTTGTGCGGTATATACAATACAATACCGGTAACTTTAAGTTGTTACGTTCAAAACAACGGTGGAAACACATTAGTTTATATCCACTTGCAAATAAAACTCATCAGGGGTTTGGGGGCGGAGCCCTCAACGAGCAAAGCGAGTTTTCCTATAATATAGGTATCACTTGTGCACGTTCCAACTGTATGCAGGTGACAAAACAGGTACACACCAGTGAGATGGTGACATCCATCGTGAGATATGTATATTAAATCGACACGCTCTGCTAGTCTCTTGGCTCAATGTCGTACGATATTTCAAGGTGACGAAATGTCTAGGTCAAGCCAAGATGAATAAACCTTCAGGGATTCTTTAACTAAGGGAAGTAGTCACGAGTTGTAACAAGAATTAGAGCTTTCCAGGACGCATTCTATAAAATTCTTCAAATTTTCCTTCGTGTTGAGCTAAGTTCTCTTGAAATTACTTCAGAACTGTGTTGCACGTTAGTTGAATTATACGGATACACCCAATACTCCCTTCTCTTCCTGTTCTTCAAACACCAATACATCACTGGAACGTCATCTTCACTCGAAGAGCTCATGGTTTCAACTGATAAACTGACTCTAAAATGTGTCTCCTGCCTAAAGATCGTCTCACTTTGGTGTGCAACACAATTATCTTAAGGTGCGGCCAAAGGGAGCGCGAGTAATTTTACAGTTTTAATAGCATTAGACATTTTTGGCCAAACTAAATCAAATATTTCTCCAGTAGCAACATAGAGTTTAGTTTTCTGCACATGCTAATATCATCAGATCTTGAATATATGTCAAGGGTGTCCTGGAGTTTTGTCAAAACTTTTTAAATAAAGAGAAAAGGTTTTGACAAAATTCCAGGACACCCTTGACAGATATTTAAGATCTGTTGATATTAGAATGTGCAGAAAACTAAACTCTATGTTGCTACTGGAGAAATATTTTATTTATTTTGGCCAAAAAATGTCAGCTCTATAAAAACTGTAAAAACACTTGCGCTCCCTTCTGCTGCACCTTAAAGTTAAGAGTCACGCCTTGCAATGATCACACGATGTTAATCGTATCGTCCTAGTGTGTTCACTCCGCCTTCATTAAATTTAATATTTGCTCCAATAATTATGTCCCTGCCTTTACATAAAATACAAAAAATATACACTCATTCATTCTGAAAAGTGGCAGTCTCACCTTGACAGATTACACTATGGCCCTATCTTATTAGCTATGCCATAGTCGAATAATGCGAGGTAAGTTTACCTTTTCGTGACGATGTAGTTTTTTTACGTGTTAAACTACTAATTGTTGTGAGATCAACCTATTTCCAACCTCCGCTCTATATTAATAAAATGAAGAGTTTGTCTGCCATAAGTATTGCGGGGTAGCCTATATACTGCCCACGGAGGGCTGAGATTTTAAAACCAGCCGCCCCTGTGCACAAACATGTGTAAGGTGGAATTTTAAATTTTTTATCAGATTTTTTAAATTTATAAAAAACTAGTTCGGAAGAACTATAATTTTTCTGTCTGTTTGAAGCATTATTATTATTATTATTATTATTATTATTATTATTATTATTATTATTATTATTATTATTAGCACCGCGTCTTACTACCCGTTCGGGTTATACGCACTTACGCTAATGTGTAATGGTAGGGTGATTGTGAGATGAAATGAAGGACCTACAGTTTAACGTGGAATCCGAACCACGGTGGCGACCTGGTATTCCACACATTCACAAGATGTCTTGTCAGAGGTGTAGGAAGGGTTTTGTTTGAAGCAAAGCGCCAAATACTTCTGCTAATAATATATATATATATATATCGAAATTTTACTATTCCTTCGAAATGTTTCGAATGCAAAGATCAGTGATGTCGAAGACGAACCGTGGGATATTTGACCTTTGATGTCGACATTTAGAAGCTTCGCAAACCCCTAAAATATAATATTTATAATATGCCTATGAACTAATAAATTTAATGGTGAAATCTCATATAGATCATTTTATTACTCAAAAATTATAATTGGCAGACGAAAAGAATTTCACCAAAAGTTGTCGACACATTTGGCACGCGCCCTTGGAAAAAAAAAATGTCGCCAGCACTGAGTCAGGCCGTTGTCATCGGACCCGAATAATAATAATAATAATGTTGTCCCAGGTGCTTGCACGACGTAACTTACCTAACAGTTGGCTACACTGACCGAAAATGTGTTAGTATAAACCACACACAAACACAACGTCGGATCCACTATATATATATATAATTTTTCAAATGACCGCGTCTTACTGCCTGTTCAGGTTATTAGACACATATATGATTATACTGTAATGAGATAGGGATGAAGGGGGAAACATTTTAGAATCACCCGCATTTGCGTGGAGAGTGTTGGAAACAATTTATGAAAAAACACCCTCAGTAAATCCGGCGATATCCCCGTCATCAGCAGCCCTTGGCCACTGATAGAGGCAGTTAATAAATTAAAACTAACTTAACTAACTCGAAAGTTCATGACCGCCAGAACGTAGGATCGCCATCCAATCTCTAAACTCACATCCACAAGTCTTCTAACAAGGTATCTTCAGGTTTCCCAACTAAAATGTTGTTTACACGCCTTTCACCATACAAACGTGTCACAATGACCACCTACCCTAATCTAAGACGTCTTGATCATCTTTAAAATGTCTGAAGATGATTACAAGCTATCAAGTTCTTCACTATATAACTTCTCTCCAAGATTCGAAGCCCCGACCTTCTTATCACCAGATAAACTACTACCCAGTCGCGATCTGAACCTCCAACCTTCCTCCCGGACGCTGGTGAAACTTGCCTGGTCTACTGTACCCTCCCCCCTTTCCCCCTCAAACCCGTGAGATTGGCAAATCAGCCGCATCCATTGAAGGAGACGCCCACACACACAGCGTCGTCGGTCCGGGTCATATTACGATCTCGGGGCTCACTTGGCGGGGATGTCAATTGGACGTCCTTGAGATGTTAACTTGATGAATGAAGACGTCCTTCCAGACAAGAGAGAAAGAGATACCCTCGATTGGAAGGATATTCTCCTACACACTTCCCTTACCCAACTTTCCCGTGGCTCAGTGGTAGGGGTCATCGACTAGAGACAGCTCGAAGGGAATTTTTGCTTCATCTCGAAGGAAATCTTTGCTTTATCTCGAGGGGAATCAGTGCTCTATCTTGAGGGAGATCTTTTCTTTATCATGAAGGAAATCTTTGTTTATCTTTAGGGAAATCTATGATTGAGGGGAATCATCGCTTTATCTTGAGAGGAATCTTTTCTATTTCTTTGAGTTTTAGATTGTCCAGATTACATACAATTGTATTATATATTTATAAATATTAATGTATATAAATATTTGTATAAATATACATGTATTATGCATACTATAATAGAGCGCGACTAGCTAAATGTGGTCTGATTTTCATAGGTAACCCGTTGTTTAAGAACTGAAAACCATGTTGGCGGGGGGCGGGTAGGATTACAGTTGTAGTTACATTCTTAGTCCGTTTAGTTAGTTAGGCCTATGTATAGATAAATTATACAATATTTCATAAGGAAGTATAATTGTATGTTTTGATAGGATTTTTTATTATATTAATAAAATGAAGTATAGTTTGACACGAGCATTGCGCGAATCTACCGCACGCGGAAGGTTGACATTTCAACATTAGTAGAGCCTGTTAGCGTATAGCCCGAACGGGTAGTAAGACGCGGTGCTAATATTATTATTATTATTATTAGAGCCTGTGCACTTCAAAGCCAGAATTTTAAAATGTTGATTACATTTTTTTTTAGAATTAATTAAATCAAATAATACATATCTATAGAATACCAAATATTAGTGAGTTTCATTCAATATCTTATTTAAAAAAACAAGGTTTAGATGAAGTGCCCTGGTCCAGTTTTTTTTATTCAAGCCATATATTTTCCACTACCGGCTTGCTAGTCCTGTCGTAGCTTCATATGCCTTATAATCTATCTTAACATTAGGACAGACACAACATCCAGTCCCCGGCCGTTAATTTATCAATGTGAGAAGGTAAGCCCAAATTTCACCAAAGATAAATTTTCGGCCGTGACGGGAATCGAGCCCGGGACCATTAGCTCAATACGCGGGCACGCTACCGACTGATCTAAGGTAAAAAACTTTGACCAGACAATCGAAAGTGTAATCTTAAAAAAAAAACGTGATAAAAACGTGATATAAACTATTCTAAAGTCCAAGTATTTAAACGATATCTAAATATTAGTCTTATACCTCCTCGCTAAAAAGCAACATCATCTTAATGAAAACCCGCCTCGGTAGCGTAGTTGGCTAACGCACTTGTCGTGTTGAGCTCAACTGCTGAGGACGGGGAGATCGAGGTTCGAATCTCGGTCGGGTGAACTAGGGGTGGTTTTTCCTAAATAGTTTTCCATTCTTCCTCCACGCAAATGCGGGTTCACTTCCCCTAATTCAACCTTCCCAATTCCTAATCCATTAGCGTAATTAGTACTTAAAGCGTATAACC
>CABFVZ010002468.1:49265-105885 GCA_902151445.1 Timema monikensis | reverse complement strand
TCCCCCTTCCAATTGAAAGCTTGCTTTTGGCCTAATATTACTTTTTAAGGCTTAACATATAGTTGTGAAAAAAATTATTTCTACTATGCATTGTACCAAAAATTGGTATCGAAGTAGGCTAACTGTTGAAAATTTTAGTACAGTTATAAAACATCAAATACACACCATTTGAAGGAACTCTAGATAATGGTCACACTAATTGTTTTTACATATTTACTGTAAACTTTTAATTCAATATCTTTTTATAGCTTGTATTCTTCTGTTTTCATTAATAATTTCAATTATTTGGTCACCTTCACGCAAAATATACCGCGATGTTGGATTGCTGGCAGGCCGGGGAATGAGGTCCAACACAGTACCAACCTTGCTTGGTCTGCATGAAAATGTGTTTATCCTACGATAGCTATCCGGCAGGTAAACTGTTATAATATGCTTAAAATATATTTATTTTATCACCGGGTCTTACTATCCTTTCAAGTTTTATGCCTGTGTGCTAATTACACTAAGGTGTTAGGGATTAGAGAAGTTAAATTTAGATTAAGTGTACCCACATTTGCATGAAGGGAGAGTAGGGAACTACTTAAGGAAAACCACCCTTAGTGCACCCAACTGGGATTGAACCCTGATCTAACCATATTAGGCAGTCTAGTGTGAAAGTAGCGCCTTAGACCATGCAACTACCGAAACAGGTCTTAAAATATTAAAATGAACATAACTTTTTTCTGTTCAGTGACTTAAATCTCCCGATAGCGATATCTCTCCAGCAGTCATAAGATTGTCCCTTAGTCTGAAATAAAGTTAAAAACATCACAAATATTTAAGTATCACAAAAAACTATCCTTAAATTGTATTTCCTGTTTGGTTTTTATGTGATTCCCACAAATTTGATAAGTAGTGAGTTTGAAGAAAGTATAGGCTGAATTTGTGTGGTGATATTTAAAGACTGTTAGTAGACAAAAATAGGTATTTTCAATAAAAAAATTAGTATAAAAGGCTAAACACTAGATTTATATTTAATTATTGAGTAAAAAATGTATTTGGTTTGATTTTTTTTAAATTGGTATTCTACATACATATAATAGGAAATAATGCCAAGACGATGAAAATGGGAACATTTAGTTTAATGTTTTAATGGAAGAATTAATGTTAAACTGTAAATGATCAAAACATTGTCAATTAAATAGTAAATCAAGTAACTTGTACTTACTAATATTAACTTGAAAATGGTAACGCCATTGTTATATTTTATTCTAGGCTAATTTGGTGGCTGAATTAGTTCTTCTCTTGCGCTGTTGGTTGAGAGTAACTATCTGTGTTTTAAATTAAGTAAAATGTTAGACATAGAAATTATACTATGTTCATATTTGTGTAAAATATGGTATCCCAATGATAACAAACTCATACGCCGGCATCAAAATTGTGATGTCATATAAACACAATACTATTGTAAATAGTTAGCTTTTGTACTCAGACAAGTTGCAGACACCAGTTGCCTGAACACTATTGACACATTGAACACCACACCCGGGTCCTCTTTTAAATGCTTACATAAACAATGGTCCGAGATAAGCTTGAGTATAGTGTTCTGTAAATGTTTCCTAAGACTTTTAGTTCATAAAAATATACTAGGTGGCAGCACTTCCCATAAGTTGTGAAAACTGCAATGTAGCATTGTGTGTGCAAAATTGTTTTTCTCTTTACCACACACAGGCAAATTATTGTTAGGCCTAAATGTGATTTATTTAATTTGCAATTCATTTATAATAATAATTTTTTCTAGCTTTTGTAACAAAATGTGTACAAATTTTTTTCTTTGTCCAATAAATTTGAANACTACCACACAAAGGTTTTTTTTTTTATTTTCCTTCTATAAAACAAAATGAAGTCCATTCAAAATCTGAAAGCTCATAAATGACTCTAGTAAACACACCGAAAAAAGTATTGTGTGACAAAAAATATTCTCACAGCAAAAATTTAAATTATAAAATTTGGCCAGTGTCTGACAGTTCACCTTGTAATTTCATGCTGGTGTGCAATGTGTTAAAACTACACAACATTATATCCAATAAATGATATCTATAATCATTTGTTGGATATAATTTTATGTAGTATATTTAATGTCCTAAGATGTAAATGTGCACTTAAATTTGAAATTGTGTTTTTTCTTTGGGCTTTTATTTTTTATGTTAGAGGAATTTGTAGCCCAGAATTTACTAAGATTTCTTTTTTCTGTCGTTCTTTGCCACAAGCTGAAAAGGTGTCAATGCTAGACAAACCTGTGACTAAATTTAACACACTTTTCTTAGTGCAATGACAATTTTGGTTATTGATAAACATTAACTAATACTCGTCACATTGCCAGATTTTCTATAAACTATTGTTTTTTTTATAGTTGTTTTAGCACCGTGTCTTGCTACCTGTTGGGGTTGTATGCCTATGTTCTCTTTACACTAATGTGCTGGGGATTAGTAAGGTATGATTTGTAGTAAGTGAATGTGGGGAATGCCAGGCCTCCACCGTGGTTCGGATTCCACGTTAAACTGTAGGTCCTTCATTTCATCTCATAATCACCCTATTCTCATAATCACCCTACCATTACACATTAGCGTAAGTGCGTATAACCCGAACGGGTAGTAAGACGCGGTGCTAATAATAATAATGTAGTAAGTGCACCCACATTTTCATGGAGAAAGAGTGCAAGACCATTTAGGAAAAACCACCCTCAATGCACCCGACTGGGATCGAACCCCGATCTCTCCATCTTAGACAATCTAGTATAACATGAGAGTATCCTGTTAGACCATGTATACACTGGAGCAGTTGTTTTTATAGTTAAAGGATAGGTGGTTCAGGCCTTGATGGAAATAAATAAACCTTTCTATTTCTTCACTCTTCACACACTTTTATAAATATTTGTTTTACTATTTTAAGAAATACATGAGAGCGTCGGAAATCCGTACGTCAAAAATCCGGAGCGTTGCAAATCCGGATCGGCGGTGAGGGGAGGTAGTGGAAGGTGTTTTTGAGAGTTCAACGACTTAGCCAGTCACCTATCCTTGGTCACGTGCTCGGCTAAGTTCTGTGCTATCATTTACAAACTTTATAGCAGTGGTGAAACTTTCGTCGTATAGTTGCCTTGTGAACTTGACGCAAGGGAGTGGTTTGAAAGTGATGGCAATGACCCTGGTTATCAGCATTTGAATGATGACGAAATAGTTCATCAGGTAATTGAGGACAATGATAATGGAAGCATTGTAAGAGATAGTGACGACGATGAAGAAATGGATGATGAAGCTGCCGGTCCTTCACACTCGGACGCCTATGAAACATTCCAGACAGTTATGAACTGGTTAGAGAGGCAACCTGAGGGGACGGCAACACAACTTGTACTTCTAAAAAGACTGAGAGGCATGGCTGCAAAGAAACATACGTCAAGTCTTGTACGATAAACAATTAAGGACATTTTTACCCAGTAAGTTTCCATTAATTACTGTAGATTCTTGTTGTTTTTTTCTAAAAAGTAGAATGTTTTTCAAGGTTAAACCAATAAAATATGGTGATGAAGCGAATGTGTCGACTAATCTACAAATGTGGCATGAACGTTTTGGGCATATAAATAAAAAATTACTTAAAAATATGGTGGAAAAAGAAATTGTGCAAGGTGCCAAGTTGAGTAGTGTTGAATATTTTTTCTGAGAATCTTTCGAAGTTGGGAAATCACACAAACTTGCATTCAAGAAATAAATACCAAAAGAACATAGACAACTCGGTGAATTTATTAATTCTGATGTTTGTGGACCAATGTCAGTGGAATCCTTAGAAGGTGCAAAGTTTTTCTTAATATTTAAATATGATGTGTCAGGGTATAGATGTGTATTTTCTGCAACACAAGTCAGATGTGTTCGATAAGTTTAAATAATATGAAGAAATGATATCATTAAAGTTTGGAAAAACGTTGAGGATTCTTCACAACGATAACGGTACTGAGTACTGCAACAAGGAAATGAAATCATACATGGCATCAAGAGGCATAGTCATGGAAAACACAGCACCATACATGCCAGAACAGAATAGCAAATCTGAAAGAGACAACATGACAATAGTCGAGAGCGCCAGAACAATGGTGCATGCGAAAGATCTTCCAAAGTTTTTATGGGCTAAGGCCAAAGAAAATGTTGAGACAACACCGTATGAGCTTTGGATGAAGAAAAAGCCTACTGTTGAGCATTTAAGGGTTTTTGGTTCTGTAGCATATGTGCATGTACAAAAACAATTTTGACGAAAGCTCGATTCAAAGGTGGAGAAAGTGTTAATTGTCAGCTACCAAGGTTAATCGGCGAATTATCGTTTGTATGATCCAAAGCCCATACAGATGGGGTGGGGGGTAAATTCTCAACATAACAACACGAAGATATGCTAGAGTCTTCTTGAAGCCACACACCGTGAACAACAAAATTAAAAGCATGTCAGAAGCCATCAAGAATGTTAGCTGAGAACAATTGCATGAAAAGTAGAAACCACTGGCGATGAAGATGAAATTGATGTTGATCCAAGTGCAAAAGTTCCTCAACAAACCACAAAAATGGAGTGCTTAAGAGATCGAGGTAAAATCCAGCCCCCACCTTGATATGATGTAAATTTAGTACAATATGTCACACCAGAAACATTTGAAGAAGTTGTGAGTAGACCTGAGGCTCAAAATTGGATTGAAGCAATTGAAGAAGAACTCAAATCCCACGAGAACAACCAAACGTGGATAGTTGTGCCAAAAGACGAAACAATGAAATGGATAAGTTCAAAGTGGGTTTTCAAAATTCAAAATGATGCTGATGAAAAGATAAGCCACTATAATCTCGCTTATGTACAAGAGGGTTTCTTCAAAAACAAGGTATAGATTATACTGAAACCTTTGCTCCAGTGATTAGATACCACTAACTGAGTGTGTTTCTAGCAGTCGTGGCACAAAAGGATTTGGAGCTAGTATAGTTTGATGTACACATCACATTTTTATACGGAGAACTTCAAGAAACTATTCACATGGAGCTGCCAGAGGGACTTGACGTTGAAAATCAATCAAATGTGGTTTGTAAATTGCAAAATTCATTGTATGGTTTGAAACAGGCTCCTAGGTGTTGGAACACCAAGCCGAGGGATTTCAATTTAATCTGAAACAAAGTGACGCTGGTAAGTGTATATTATCGTGTAGTGAAAAGTGAATAAGTGTATTTAGTGTTATTTACTTATGATGGGTTAATTGCAGCTTAGTCAAAAGAAATACTAGATACACTTGAAGATAGAATTTGAAATAACAGTTGGTGATGCAAGTGTGTATGTTGGTATGCAAATTGAGCATGATCGAACGAAAAGAATGATTTTCATACACCAAAGCATGTACATGCGTCAATTATTGCATAAATTGAAGATGCCAAAAGTGTAAGTGTACCCAGATCAACACACTATACTAAGTCAATTTGACGCTGACAGTGAAATAAGTCAAAATGCACCTTACAAAGAAGCTGTAGGTTTTCTCATATTTCTTGCGCTAGTTTCGCAACCAGATATTGTGTATTGGTCAGCTGTTAAAAGAATATTTTAATATTTAATTGGTACAATTAATTTTGGATTACTATATGTAAAGAGCACCAAAAATGATAACCATAAAGCAACCACAGGCTATGTATCTTGTGTAAATTATTCACTTGTCACAAGCTCACAACATCAAAGCCTTGTTAAGAATAGCACAACTGAATTCGGGTATGAAGCAGCTGCAACTGCTTCAAAAGAAATTGTATGGTATGGTTAAGACAACTTTTAAATGATCTCGAATGTAACCAATGTAATCCTACTCTATTATACATAGACAACCAAAGTGGTATTTGTTTGGTTTACAATCCAGAGTTCCATAAGAGAACTAAGCATATAGATATTAAATTTAATTTAATTTCATTTGAGAAAAAGTTGAAAACAAGCAGATTAGTGTTGAATTTGTACCATCTATCGTTTGACAGATTTCTTAACAAAAGTATTAGTGAGGAACAAGTTCACACAGTTGAGAGATAATTTAAACATTTGTTACATAAACCATTTAAACAATAGATGTGTTGGAGATATTTAGGTTTACAGTGTTTTATGCGATAATAGCTGTGGCATAATGTATTTTTTGAATATCCTGTTTAAGTGTGCATGCCTTAAGGACGCTATGTTTTCAGTTGTACATGCGCAGTTTTAAGTTACTAGTTAGGCGCTTCAAAGTTATTCACAAGAGTAGTTCTATGTATAATAATTTGTCTCAAATATGTTAGTTTTTGTTAATCAATAGAATCATCTTTACTATCACATTTAACATTCTGAATATCTATTTTAATAATCAATATATTAGAATTTAATTTTAGTTTAGCAAGAAACCAATAATACATATTTTCTGCTTAACATGAATGTGTAGTTTAATAGGGCCTTAAATAAATGTAAACTCTACATTAACAGCCAAAGAAGGTAACCTTTAAATTAGATGTTTATAATATAATAAGGATGTAAGGACTGTGTGTGTGTATTAAAATTTATTATCAGTGAGTCATTACATATATATTATTATTATTACATTAAAGTGTTTGCTTGCATAAAATTCAAACTTTAAGACTTGTACATATACAAATGTTCTGGAAATAACAAGAACTACAGTGTATACTAAAAGCATATTATGTACATTATATGTTAACATACTGAATAAATAATGTATTAAATGTAAATAAATTATTTTAACTATGACAAGCCAGACCATGGAGCTCAAAAACTTGTTTGCTTCGTTGAACCATCAAACCTCATTTCACCAAATGTGAGGTCATTTCAGAACCTTCTTGTTGACCTCGGTCCTCTTGGGATAAATTGCGCGCCTCAATACCTGATGTTTGTGGGTTCAAACTCTAGGTGAACAGATTTTTCTTGAGCGATAAAAGTCTGTAGAACAACTTTCTTTGATGGGGAAGTAAAAGGTACAATATCAATTTTGGCGTGTAAAATCCCTGGAAGGTATGTAAAAATACCTTTCCCAGAAAAATGTGTAGGCCCAGTTGCTCTCGCTCATAGAAATTCTCCTGTTCTAATATAATCAGTCCTTTCAGAAAGTGCATGTTAAATACTTAAATAAATGAAAAGAGAACCTTCTTCCTCTCTATACACATTTGTTATATTGGCAATTATTGAAGTTCTGTCATTAATATAAAAGAGAAAATAATAATGAGATTGACAGGGATTAAAGAGATGTAGCATATTCGCATATATTTGCAATCAAATGAGTAATTCTATTTGGTGGCAAAACTTATGAAAAGTTATATTATGGTTTTAAATAATGAATGTGAATGATTCAGTAGTGTTTTTAAATAAGGTGATCTAAAATTTGTGACTGGTGAGTGACTTTATTATGTTCTCATATAAAGAGAGGGAGAGTGGAAAAGATTGTTGATTTGATGGACGAAAGAAGATGGGATGTCCTGGGCCTAAGCAAGACCAAGTGGAGAAGGAGCACATGAGCGAAATAAGGAATGGCGTTATTCTACATTGATTGGGGAGTGATGAAGGGAGGAGAAACTGAGTAGGCTTTGTAGTGAGAGAAGGGTTACAGGAGGAGATAGTAGGGATGAATTATAGAATAACGAAGATAACAATTAATGACAGAGAAAAAATTATGGAGGTGATAAAAGTGTATGCCCCACAAGTAGGGTGCCCAGCAGAAGAAAAAGACAAGTTTGAGGAAGACCTAAAAAGGCATATGGGAAACAAGTGTTGGATGGTTATGGGTGATCTGAATGCAAAAGTAAGAAAAGAGAGTAAAGTAGGGTAGAAGACTGTTGAAATAAAATGAAAGTGACAAACACCTGTTATAATAAGGAAAGAGAAAGTTATAATATGACTAGATACAGTTGGGATGGAGCTCAAAAGTTGGCGATAGACTACTTTATCATATATGAAGAAATGAACAGGCAGGCCTTAAACAACAAGATAATACAAAGTGTGTCCTTAGATAGTAACCACGGGTTGTTGGTGGCAGACATAAAGGGATGGGAATGTAGGAGAAAGGTAGTAATACAAGAAAGAATAAGGGTGTGGAGGCTAAAAAATGAAGAAAAAGAGCTGTACCTAAAAAAGGCAAAAAGCTTAATACCTAAGGATGAGAAGCAAAGTGTAGATGTTGAATAGGAAAGTTTTAAGAAGAGTCTGGTGGGAGAGGCAGAGGCGGTATGTGGGAGGACAAGTAATAAGAAGTGGAAAGAAGCAGTAGAAGGAAGAATAAAGCATTCAGAAGGAGTTTTAAGAATAGGAATGAGGAAATAGAGGAAGAATATAGGGAGAAGAAGAAAAGAGTGATGCAAGTTGTACAGGAAGCCAGGAAGGATTGGATGCAAAACTGGACAGAAATGCTGGAATGGAACGTGTAAGGAAGTAAGAAGGTGTTATGTAGCAAAGTAAGAAACAGGAGGAGAGAAAAGACAAAGTTATAATGATAGCTGAAGAAGGAAGAACGTTGAAGACACGAGAGGAAGAAAAGGAAATATTGTAGCAATTATTGCTCCAAGTCAACAGAATGGGGACAGTCAAGTATAAACATCACCCAATACCACTAATCTTGCCGAGCACCTCGCGCAACAAACATCCGACTACACAAACCACAAGCGAACAACTGCCAAGACTGAGCGAAGTTCCGCATCTCGCCACTAGAGACCGGCACCACCACTACCGTGATCAATCCGCCCAACTTCAAGAAACGAGAAGAAGATGGCAACTGCCAGGCTTTGCCAGAATAACTTTATTTGTTTCTCAGTAGTATTTAGGTTAGATGAGTGTAGTAAATATGAAAATTTGAGTGTGTTGTTAGATCAGAACTTTTCAATATTATCCATAATGATTGAAAGTCAAACATTTCAAAATTAACTTTATGTCGTCTCAATTGCAAATGTGGCATTTTGGGTTTGGTAAACATTTAGGTGGGAAAGTGTTTGAAATATGGTGCCGAGATTTTCAATATTAGTAGAATGGAATATTGCACTAGATTATTATATATATCAACTTAACTTTTTTTTTTACTAGTTTCTTGATTGTTATTTTTAGGATAGTGTTGTTAATATCTATTTTGGCACAAAATAGTAAAAAAAAAAAATATTAAAGAGGTAATGTTAGGAAATATCCTCGATATTTATAATAGTACTATAATCCTTGTTTAGGACATATGCAAAGGCTATTTTGAGTTATGCTAGTAGGTTATTAGCATTAAAGTTAAATGGTATTGACATTAGGTATTTTTGATGGAACTAAAACTTTTAGTAACATGTGGCATTTTCGCAACATGTTCAAAAATGTGTTAGTTAGGAGAGATCATTTACTGTACTACGTATGATCATATTAAATGAATGTTATGCATCAATATTTGTATTTACGTAATATGTTTAGGGTACATAATAAATAACGTAATGATTAGAAGGAAAAGAGTAAATATTTATGGAACAATGTTTTTATTGGATAGTATATATTTATGTTGAGAATGCTTGCTCACTCACGACTATTATATATATATATATATATAACTGAACTATTAAATGCTCTTCAAATAATATGCTTATTATTTAATAAAGTTTGGCATAAATTAAATCTAAAAGATTCTAAGACTTGAATTTATTCTATTACATAATTACGCCATATTACCCCTATGTCTAGAAAAGGTGCGAGGGATTAGCCTTCAACCTTTTTATATATTAATATGTTAGGCAACCTGTGAAGGTGGACCGTAGTTTCCCGCTACTCACAAGAGTGAGTTGCGTGCGCTGGGGACATGCTAAATGTCCAGCACTTTATAACTCACAATTTTGGATATTCACTCTACGCGCTCCTCTATATTCAAATTTATTTTTCTTTAACTGTAGGTTTTGTTTATATTTATGTATTGAATCCCTCTAGTTTGGAGCTTAGGTATTACAATATGGATGAAATATTTTTAGAAAATGTTCAACCTGGAAGAAGAAAGGAATGAGAGTGAAATAGAGGAGCAGGAAGAAATAGAACAGGAGGAAAGCGGTCCAACATGGAAAGAGGTGGAGGATGCATTAAAAGAGGACGAAATAAGGAAAAGCACCGGGTGTGGACAAAATGACTGTGTAAATGTTAAGGGCAGCAGGTGAAATAGGTATACAATGGTTATACAGGATGCTGAGAGTGGTTTGGAAGCAGAACAAGGTACCGGAAGACTGTAAAAAATGAGTTGTGATGCCTAATTTCAAGAGATGAGACAGGAAGAGGTGTACAAATTATAGGGAGATAATGCTGATGTGCCACTGTACAAAAATGTATGAAAAGATTCTAGAAAAGAAAATAAGAAATAAAATGAAAGGAAGGTGAAGAGAGGAACAACATGGATTTAGGGAACAGAGGTCTACAATAGACTTAATCTTTGCAATAAGAGGAAAGAAGGTATGAATGTAGGAAAGGTTGCGAGAGATGATGATGATGATGATGATATAAAGAGAAAGTCTTAATATTGTGAATATAAGGTAAGGGGCCCAAATTTCATCCCCTAGTCACTTTATTGTACCTGGAGAGTGTATTAACTGATGTAAGAACTCCAAAATTATAAATTACCTTCATTAACTATCCCTTTGCCTGTAAACTAAGCCATATCACCTGTATAATAAATAGTTATTATTTATAAAATACCTATGTTTGGCAAAACCAAAAAATGTGTTCCTAATTTCGTCCCCCGAAAAAATATTATACTTAACTATGATGTTTGAAATTTGTTCTTTAATGTTCAACTTTATTCATTTTATTTACAAAAAGTCATTATAAATGTGAACATAATTAGTCGAATGTAGTAAGGTAATACAAAATGTTATACTTAAAGAGAACTTAAAACAGAAATTTAGCAAAACTCAAAAAGAATATTAAGTTTATTTGAAAACCAAAACAAAACCTTATCATTATTTTTTAAGATGAGTGTTTAGCCTTCCAAGCAAATATCACAAATAAATTTCAGATGGTTTTTGGTGCTGGAGCATGTTTAATAGAATTATGTGAAACATTGTATGCAGTGTAAATCCAGCGACAGCAGTTTGCATGACTGCAGCACGCTCATTCGCTTCAGTGAACGGGTTCGATTCCCGTGTCCAGGTGTCATTTTTCAAGTTTCAGAATATGATAACTGGATATTGCTAACTATGCGACCAGGATGGTTAGGCAACTAAATTTCAATTGCTTGAGCATACAAACTCTTGAAAGGAAACATTAAAGCAACATCACATAAAGTGGTTGCATTTTCACTGTTGAATAGGAGAGTGGGGGCAAACGCACAATTGAAACACCATTTTCACGTACATCACTCTAGCATCCACAACGTTGATGTTGTGTGTGTATGAATAATGATCATTTAAAATTAAAACAATGAGATCTTCTTTTGATGTCTTTGTAGTCGACAAAAAATTTTGAAACCATTTCTCAAACAAGTCGGCCATAATCCATCCAAACACATGAACTACTCCGATAGTGCCTTGCATGTGGCTTTTAATGCGAGACCATACCAATTATTCTCCATTTCAATACTATACCCAACCAGTTGATCCTCCAAATCTGGTGTCAGAATTGGTTTATGGCATTGCAAGAACTAACCTTACCAAGAAAACGAAAAATATTTGTAAAACCAAAATAGAAGCCTATTGGATCACTAAACTTTCATAATTGTCTCTGTTTGCCCTCCCCTACACACACGTTGGCACTGATAGCGTTCCTAGCAGCAGGATTGAGAAACCAAAGGGGACTAAATTAGGCGCGAGGACAAAATTCAGGCCCCCCCAACTTACTGGTTATTGTAAGTGGACTGAATTTAAACTTTTTATCATACTGAAAATAAATTGTTTAGCTATTACTATTTGAAATTTTAAGCCCTTTGAAACCCTACCCCCATTTGTCCAATTACCATTTAGAAATTTAAAATTGTAAAACTTATTTTGTTATCTGTAGTTTTACTTCTACTTGTCTGCCAAATTTTAATTTTACGCCTCATCTTTAAAGGTCATCTTTATAATATTTTATTTAGCACCGCGTCTTACTGCCTGTTCGGGTTATACACTTAAGGGTAAAGTCACAGTATTTATATGTTACGTATGGGACATTTGATAACACTTTTTTGTATATTGTACATAGTAAAAAAATAAATCAATGGTCAACTAATATTTTTATTGGCAAAATATTTCTTGCTTTAAATAACTACTAAGTTAGAAAACTCCACCTGTTGTCACATTTGCATAATAAAAAAAAGGGGGCGGTTACGTATGGGACAGCAGAAAATATGCTTTTACAAGTAGCACAACGAAAATGCTTTTTTTTCTGAATCACTAATAGTAAATAAAAAATAAAAATGTTAATTTACTAATACACAGAATAGCTTAACTTATAATTATAATAGAAATTAAAAATTCTTCACTATTTAAATTTAAAATAATTTTTTAAGTGTTACGTATGGGACATTACATTTGTTACATATGGGACTTTGCAAATAATAAATCATGTATGTCATTTTAAATTTTTCCTTAAATAGAAATAAATGAGTATTTACTGTTCACTTGTTTTTTTTTAGACCTAAAGTTTCAATAGCTAGCTCAACATTTTGAACTTCATCATTTATAAGTGAAAAGTGTCCACGATTATTTATAGGATATGGAGAAGTTTTCAGTTTGGCTAGAATTTCTTCCATTTTGATTGTATCTTTTTCAGCAACTGCAGGCCACATAAACTTATTTTCACCAATAGGTTTCATGAATGAAATTGTTACTTCTTCAGAATTGACTTCTTCAACAGCACCAGGCCACCAATCACTGTTATACATAACTGCGACCCAGTCTCCGCAGTTCACTTTTAAAGGTACACTAGGAATGTGCATAGCAGGAATTGCCTCTTCAGGAGATGAACAAGCAACACTTTCTGGAGTCCACACCTCTACTTCGTAACTGGCTTGTTCTTTCCTTGAAAAAGATGAGTGCATCCACAGACCTAAATTACCACTAGGCAGTGGTTTTGCAAAATGAACTCTATGGATACCTTTAACTGGTGTAGCTTTTTCCCATCGTTGTTTAAGTTTCCTATTCTGAATAGTTTGAAGAATTTCTTCAGAAGATACAAACAACACATTTATACCTAGAACTTCTCTTTTGGCTGCCTCAGCAAAGTCATTTGCTGTATTTAGAATATATTTCTTTCGTAAAACTGCCAGCCACACATTTCTCTTAACTGTTGCCCCAAGGCCATCAATTGCACCTTTACCATGGGCCGTCTCAAAAAAACTCCAATCTGCCTGAATGTTGTGGTCTCTCTCATGCATCATTATATTTTGCATATTAAATCTATTTTTAAATTGAGCACCACACCCATCAGACCAATAATGAACATAAGTGATTGGGGAGATTAGTGTAGCTGCATGTAGTAGTATAGCCGAGTTAAATGTAAAAACAGCATCTTTAGTGTGATTAATATCATCTGAAACTACAACATAATTAATGTGCATTAAATTACCATCAGAGTTCTTGTAATAAATTATGCAGGTAAATATTGTAGCTTGAATTGCATTCCAGTGAGCAGCCATTATTTCATTCTGATAATTTAGTTGATAGTTTTCTGCAAAATCTTCATGAATAACAGTTTCCCCTAACTTCAAATGTTCTTTTAAAGTTCTCATTTCTGAATGTTGACGGTTAGTTGTGTATACATGAAGAGAAAATGGCTTCAATTGGCTCAATAGTTCTTCTTTTGTTTGCTCTATATCTACTACAACCAGTTCCTTAACAGTTCGTCCCTCCACACGCTGCCATTGATGAAAAGAAACTACAGAATTTTCATCAATGTCAGATTCAGTGAACTTTCTTTCCATCCATTTTTCAACTCCACATGTCTCACATGAACGCATGCAACACATTAAGGTTTTGCTTTCATTGACATCAAATGAACAAACTGTCTCCTTGACAAGTTGTTCCCCACTAGATGTTATCTGTAATGTCTTATCCACTTTATTAAGACCTTCAATCAGCATTTCTAAATTTTCATGGAAGGAACACATGCAAATGTCATGGTCCTTAGATGATGTGGGAAATACTTCTGGTGGCTTTAGTATTTTGAACATTGTTAGACCTATTTTGAAACCACACTCTCTTTTGAACAATTGAAACGCTTCCTTAATTTTCATTATTAAGACGTGTTTCTGGATATGTTCACGTTTACCAGTTTCAACATTTTTGACAGAAACATATTATTTTTTCCCTGGTAGAATCCTGCTTATATCATTCCTTTTGTAAAAAAGTCTCACATTATTAATTTGTTCTTTACTCAATGCATCTGTTCGTTTTTTTCTTAACTTAATCTCTTCCTTTGATAACAGTTCTAAGTTGAGCTCACTAGCCAGTTGCTTTAATTTTTTAGGTGAAAGATTTTCAATTACTTTTGATAGAACCGGAACTTGTTTTGTTGGCGTTTATGGTAAATTGTTTTGAACTCGCTTTACAGCTTTGCCCAAAACTTGAGGTGAAATTTGTGATGTTGAAGGTTTTTCAATCAGGTAGCTATTTGAATCTTTATCAACAGTAGGTCTACATTTACGTTTCTTTGCTGCTCTCTGGATTCGCTTTCTTTCTCTTTCCCATTTCTTTTGATTTTCACTCTCTTCAATACTCAACTTATTTTTTTTTAGTTTCCTCAATTTTTTCATTCTTTCTCTCTCCTTCCTTTTTTCTGCTTCCCATGCTTCTTTGTTTTCTTTTTTCCTTTTACGGTGCTCTCTCACTTTCTCTGCAATAGATGCCATTTCTAGCCTATGAAAAATGTAAATAAGTTATAATTAAAAATATATCTAGCTCTACATCAAATAATTAGTATAGGTCTAAATATAAATCAGATTTTCAACTTAATTCACTGGAGTATGATATAATAGTTGTGGGTTAGTGGAATTTTCTATGTAGGACTTCATTACATTAATTCTGAAAAGTTACACATTTTAATAAGAATTGTGTGGTGATTAACTAGGGATATTGAAAACCTAACCTTTGCCTTTCCTCTAACAAATAGAGAAAATATATTTAGGATCTATCATTTATGAATTTAAATAAACACTTTCAACTAGGCCTATATGTTAAAATATTAGCTATTACAATTATAAACTTACCTATTTTTCCAGAAATTGTAGGTTATATAGTAGATCACAAGTTTCAGTAAACAAAACCGTTAAATACTTGAAGGCAAAGACCAAATAAAATGCATCATAGATCATTAATACAAAATGTTATTCTTTTTTTTATCAGTTTACAGTGTTATCAGAATTTAATTAAAATCCCAAGTTTTTATTTCCTTATAAAGTGTTAGTAAACGTTTACTAGAAGAAATAAAGTAACACGAAATATAAATTTGTCCCATACGTAACACTTCTTTTTTTTAAATTACAGGTTAAATAAAAAACAAACAAAAAAATAGAATCCACTTTAACCTTTGACAAGTATTTTAAAATTTAGTGAAAAAAAAAAGTTTTATTAATTTAACTCTAACATGCTTAAAAATTAAAAAAACTATATACTTTTGTTACGTATGGGACATCTAAATTGTTTTTATTTTTTTTAAATATTAAATTTGTTGTCCAACAAATTTTTATCAGTCATTACTTTTATGTTAGGGTATAGTGTTTATAATTTTTGGTTAATTTGTTTCCAATTATACTTTTTGTGATGTTTGTATGTATATTTGTAATGTCCCATACGTAACACACAAATAACATCCATTTTGAAATTTATTCATTTAAGGTGAAATCTGAATTTTTTACAACAATATAATTTACTATGTTGTAAAATACAATATCCTATCTTTCCAATGATATAACATACATTATACTACTTGAACTTTCAGATTTTTCTTTTGTTAAGTCAAATACTGTGACTTTACCCTTAAGGGAGAGTGGAAAACCATTTAGGAAAAACTACCCCCAGTTCACCTGACCTAGATTCGAGCCTTTATCTCCTCGTCCTCGGCAGTCTGGCTCAACACGAAACTAGCACATTAGCTAACTAAGCCACCAAGGCTTTTTATTTATAGTTATATTCTCGCTCCATCAATATAAAAATTTCCAATTTTTTTTTTATTTTTATTATATGATGTAGTCCCTACCTTATTGCAAAATTTCAGCTTATTGGTAAGTGTCTTATCTTTTTCTGGACCCACACACACACACTTTTTACTTTTATATAAAAAAATTAGAGGCACATTTGCCACTTTTTTTTCTCATGGACCAGGACAGAGGGTGTGAATACTTAATTTGGTAAATTTACATATGTATATAAGTTTATTCAAAACGAAAACTTAAGTATTAGGCCTACCTCATAATATTACTAACCTATAAACATTATTTTTATTTTAAAATTCAAAAAAGTTAATATGTAAATTATAAAATAAAACTTACTCTATAGTTATCAAGAAATTAATGAGAAAAGTTGAGGCTGATATACTTTAGCAATTTGTTTAAAATTTGGAGTATAGGATCTAGTTGCTAATTTTAAGGTGTTTTCAACACGTGCATTTGTTAACTTGTTACTATAATTATTGTTTGTATTGTTCATGTCAGAGAAGCCCAATTTACATTTATAGGTAGACCCAAACATAGTAAAAAAAAAATAGAATGGCAAGTTTATTACCATTTGAATTTTAGTCATAAATTTAGTCCAAAAATTACACATTGACTCACTCATAAAGTTACTCTTCAGTTCTTCTGAGCATTGATATCAATTAAGTTTTAGTTCAAACTGTAAGACACTTTGGTCCATATTAGGAAACAAGTCCTTTTATCATTTTTGAAGATCTTGCATTATATATCTGGGCAGGGGTCATAGGAAAAGGATTTTTTCATGAATACCTACATTACTTTAGGTAGAATAAACTCTATAAACTTTAACTCGAGGTTTTCTATTTATATCTTAAAAAGTGTTTGTTTAAATCTTTTGAAATAACCCTAACCTAACACTTTTTCCTTTCAGATTCTTCTTCCTTTTCTAAATTCTCCACAAACAAAATCAAATTAGCCTAGACATTAATTTAGCCAACGCTATTATTTTCATGCATATCAGGATAGCCAGTCTTTGTGAATAAAACTTAAATTACAGCTGGATTTGAGTTATATTATTAAGCAATTAATGACAACAAGAAACAAGTTTGGTAACATAATTCTTTTGCTATAACATAATTTAAAGTAAAAATAATAACTTAAGCTTGGATTAAAATTATTTCCTATATGGCACTTAAGGTGGACTAGAACCAGCATTATCATTGATGTGTTCCAAAGTTTTGGTTTCTTCACTAAACACATATTCTTTATCTTGCTTCCAAAATTCTTCAACCCACGGTAGCCGATTGGAAATTTTTGTTGACCAATGATGAATTTGGCACTTAACTGAAACTTTCTCTGTACTATTCACTGTAATTGTAACGAAAAAGATTTTGCATTCTAAGTCCAAATTTGGTCCTTTGATTGGCTTCTCTGGAAGTTCTATAGCGTGTTCTGCAACATCAACACCTGCTTTCCTGAATGACATTCGAATATGCCATGGTTCCAGTTTCCAGGGAATTTCTTTATTCATTACGATTGCTAAAGTCATCTTTGACAAGAAACCTATTGTTCTTGAAGCATAAGGTGAACTGAATTTGGGTTTAATACTTTCTTCTTGAGGGGTGCAATACTTTTCAGAGTTTTCTGGTGTTGAATAAACTGCTAAGCCAGGTAACAATAGATTATTATACGCAAAATTGGGCTTAACGGAGACTTTATCACCACGGGCTCCAAGCCCGGACACATAATCCGTCAGAATTATCTCCATCTTGTTATGTTTTCTTGTATTTGTGTCTTCTACCAATTCATAAATAAAATGACGTGCTCTCAGTTTTTGTTGAGGTTTACCTTTTTTGTGAAGACTAGGAGTTGTTTTCCTTCGCAATATAAATGTTGTTCTGGACTGCTGAATAACATTCAACGCAGACCCATCCCTCAAAAGAGGTGAGATACTACATTTAGCACCTAGAAAGCTTGTCAATTGAATTGGTTTAGCTAAACCAAGTAAGTTTTTCCACATTTTAAAAAACTATTTGAAAAATCTACAATTTCATTAGATTACATTTATAAGCTTCAGCGTGTGCATAACCTACTTAACAAATTAACACCGAATTCTCATAACAGTTGTTATTACTAAAGAAAAGCAACACAAATCAAGTTATTAAATCCAACTCGTCCCTCTATTTTATTTAATTATTTGTTTTATTTAAAGATGTGCACCGACTACTGAGCAAAGAGCATGTATACCATAGAAAAGGAATAAGTATAAATGTGAAGAGAATATAAGGTGGCACCAGTTGTATATAGACATCTGATTGACTGATCGTGTGACGTCACTCAGTATACTAGCCAGCGCTTAAAACTGTTTTCTCGCGTGTTTTCAGGGAATAATTTCAAATGATTTATTTTTAATGAAAATAAAAATTAAAGGAATTTGTTCATACGTGTCAATTATCATAGTGATCACGTTGATAATAATCAACTACTGTTTCATTTATTAAAATGGTGCCATGTGCTGTTTTATTTTATACAAAACACTAATTATATTTCACAGACATTCAAATTGTCTATAACAGTCCAAAAATGGGTCAGTTTGTTAATCTCACAACCTAAATTACATTTTTGAAAAATCCTATAACAACACAATGTATGTGAATATCTAAATAAATCTAAATAAAAATGAATGAATTATTCTTGTACGTGTTCACACGATTATTTTGTTTTCATTTTTCAATAATTATAATAATTAGCAATGAATAAAAGTATAATTACGTTTCAATTTTAATTAAAGCAAAAAATAATAATTCAGTGTAATGAAATTAGTGTTCTGACGTTCATTCTGTATTAATCTTGAGTGAATCACTGAAAATGGCACGTGAGAATACGGCTTAACATTCACAAAGCTTTATGAAAGACAAATTAATTCCTTTCTAAATAATCATTGCTAGAAATTATAATATCACGTTTGGGGATATTAAACATATTAATACATATTTAAAATTCACACCAATAAATTTTTAAAAATTAATAAATTACACTTAAAAACCTATTAAAATATGTTCAAAATTACTTACGTATTGGAACTATTGTATTAACACTGGCAACATTCAATATATTTTAAGTTATATACATTTTAGTTAATTTTCCATTCAGCACCACAAATATCAGTCACTATCGCCAAAATAAATGGAACATATTCGAACAAAATTGGTATCAAGTGGAAGTGGGTCTTTCCTTTCGAGCTCCCAAGTACGGAAAATTTCTGGATCCTTAGGAAAGGAATAAAAAGATATATTATTACCCTTGTAGTTTCGTTGATTATTTACAGAGAGTGTAACAACACAGCTTGGCGATTTTATGTTTGTTTAGAAACGCATGTAATTAAAATTGGAAAACACACGCAAAAAAAAATCAAAAAGTCTGATTGTTCAACAATGACTTGTAGTCTTACGTACGCAAATAAATTAGTAAATAGTCTAAAAGTCTGATTCTTTAACAATGACTTGTATCCTATATATTATATTGTGAGAATTTTAATTCTGTCAATTTGTGTGTGACTACTTCTACTATAGAAGACAGAAGAAAGGAAGAAAATGTCACCTTTGTGCATTGGATTCTTCCCACATCTTTCCTTTTTCCCAAGGTGGGCTTTCTTCATCAAATTTATTCTTAGTAGTTTATTTTTCCTTTTTCTTTAGCTTTATCAATTTCCTTTATTATAAAATTATCTAGCCATTGGGCCAATTTGAATAATTCTGTCAATTTATATTTTTATATAGTTTTAATTTATTTTAAAATGTTTACTTATTTTGACGTGACTAGCATGCCATGCGGCCAGATGCCATACTACATTTAATTAATCTATTTTCAAAACTATTGTTTCCAACGGACATTGCATTGCATCGAAGGAAACACAAAATAATTATAACCACACTTTTATCAAAACAATAAATATACTTATTTACCGTGTTTTTGTTCAAATATTCCGTCCACATTTTAAAACAATACTGATTAGGTGTAATTTTATTTTTAATGTCTTCAACGAGAATCTTAATGGCCGCGCTACACAAGGAAGAAATAAATGACATTTATTGTACTGTACATTGTACCTTTGCAGAGGGTGAAAATGGAGGATGTGACGACACAGATACATCATCCAATCTCGTACATTTTAATTTTAAAAGACCCCCGAGGAAAAAAAGAAGATATTATTATTATTATTATTATTATTATTATTATTATTATTATTATTATTATTATTATTATTATTAGCACCGCGTCTTACTACCCGTTCGGGTTATACGCACTTACGCTAATGTGTAATGGTAGGGTGATTGTGAGATGAAATGAAGGACCTACAGTTTAACGCGGAATCCGAACCACGGTGGCGACCTGGCATTCCACACATTCACAAGATGTCTTGTCAGAGGTGTAGGAAGGGTTTGGAAATCAGATAAATCTGTAACGGGACCGAGGATCGAAGAAGATATTGAGATTACTTACAAACAATGATCATACGTCAAAATGTCAGATATCTGATTCTGCATCCATTTATTTAAAGGTTCAAATTTTAATCAAGCTTCTTAGTTATTATTTCTTTCCCCCCAACTATTCCTTGTTTCTACTTTAATTTCACACACTTATAGACATATATGTTAAATTTAAAACTTAAATCCGTGAGATTTTTTGGAGCCTCTACGCGAAATGCTAAGGCGGGAAATTGTAAGAAAGAAGTGGGACTGGCGTCTTAGAGATAAAGAGAAGAAGACACACATTATTTTCAGTGCAATAAAAATTGAAATTTTACCAGTTATTTCTTAAAAGTATCTTTCAAGTGTTCATCAAAATGACTACCAGAGACGCGACAACTTTAGACCAATGGTAGACAGACTTCTGCATTTACGATTCACGGACTTTTAGAATGTTGAACTAACTCACTGTTTCTACGATGACCTCCCAGAATATATTTTGAATATCTTTTTGTTTTTTTAAGTTTTAATCTCTACACTGCTTCGACCTCACTACGCAGACGTTATATTTTTACGAACTTTTCCTATACAATTTCAAGACTTAGTGTTATTTTCTTCTAAGGTAATATATATAATTATACTTTTTTTTCTCAAGCTAACATTTTTTTTTCTAGCAATGACTCTGGAAAGAATCTTTTGGCCAGAGTCATTCCTTTACACGAATGCATTATGTTATGTTCTTTTATTCATTTATTTTAACTTCTAGCCTCATGAAGGACATCTATTAATTAGAGTTTTTCAAGAACTCATATTATTTTTATTATCATTTCAATAACCATCCACAAAGACTGGACTTAAGATTTTTTATATTAATACATCAAATTACTGGGCTGTTATTTGAATTATGAATTGTATTTTAAATTTATAATTTAGCAGACGTCTGCTAGGCAAGGTAAGATTTTGGATTAGCAATTATTTATTAAAGTATAAACTAGACTTAGTTTTTCAAAGTAAAATCCGTTGCTAAGCATTTTATTTATATTATTATCACCATCATTTAATGTTATCCACATTGTTACTATTGCTATCAAAAACACATATTTAGCGATGTCTCCCTTGCAAGCAGTTCCCAGGGATGCTAACCTTTGGAGGCCGGTATTGTTGTACGCAAGGTGAGTCCATTGTTGACCAGGTACAGTAAAGGTTTTTTTTCCCCACCAACATGACCCAGAGGTCCTGAGAGAATCTCGTGTTCAATTTTATGCATTAATATTATTTTAAGTTCTACCCCGAGATAGTAATTGTTGTTGTTGTTATACTCGTATGTAAATGTTGGTTTTGAACTAAAATTATTGTATTCATTTTAAATCTGAGCTAGCCCACCATTCTATTATCATCTATTTTATGTAGACCTACTATTTTTTTACTGACGTCACTGGACTTAAGTTAATAAATAGGTTGATGCCCTTTTTAATATTTCTCCCCTCTTTAACAAATACACCTTTTTATTAATACATATTTTTTATTATTTACAATATTATATTATATTAACAGAAAAATTACTATAAATAAAAAACAGCTTGAGAAAAACAATACAACAATATATAGTTAGCATACATACATACATACATACATACATACATATATACATACATACATATATACATTGGCCTACATATATTTAGTACCGTCAAATGGGGTGAATAGAAACAGTGGGGTGAATAGCAACAAAACTTTGAAATTTTTTTGAAAGCAACTGACAGATAAACCAACAAAAAAAACAGCATGTTTCTTTGTTTTCTGAAGTTGGTCAACCAACATTTAGTTAAGGAAATTTTGTTTAGTTATGTTGGCAACACTGTTAGTTTATGCATTAGTCTTCTCAAGTTAAGATAACATTTGTCTGTGTTTTGGCGCTCAAAAAACTTCTGTTATAAGTACCAAATTATTAGGCATAATTCAGTAAAAACATATGTTAATTGAAACAAAAGGTATTTTAGCATTTAATTTATGTGTAACTAGTTCACATTTTTAATACATTTATTGCAATGAATTTTTTTTAACTCCTACCTCACGGTTTGGAATGTGCAGGGGGAATAGAAACACAGTGTTTCTATTGACCCCATCACATTTATTTGCTATTATTTTTTATTTTTATTCTATATTTGAATGTTACTATGCCTCGCAAGTACCAGCCAAACCCTGGAAGTGGAAAGCACTATAAAAACTACTCAGCAGAGAAAATTAAGATGGCTGTTGAAGACCTGAAAGGAGGGCTCAGTGTGAGAAAAGCAGCGGAAAAACATGATATTCATTACAGCGTGCTATATAGACATTGGAAACGAGGTGACCAAATGAAAAACCATGGTGGACAGACTGCCTTAACTTCACTAGAGGAAAAACTTCTTGTAGATCGACTACAAATATGTGGGGAGTGGGGTTACCCCATTGATTCATTTACATTGAGGATCATAGTTAAGGAATTTTTAGATCATCAGGGAAAGACTGTTAGACAATTTAAGGACAATATGCCCGGTCGAGATTTTGTTTACTCCTTTATGCAACGCCATAAAAATGCTCTATCAATGAGAATGTGCCAAAACATAAAAAGAAGCAGAGCTGCAATAACTCCAGAAGTTATTAACGCATATTTCGACAGACTTGAAGAGGAGCTCAAAGATGTCCCGCCTTCAAACATAATAAACTATGACGAGACAAATCTATGCGATGATCCCGGGAGGCGTAAAGTTATCATACGAAGAGGAAGTAAGTACCCCGAGCGGGTTATGAACTCAACAAAAGTGTCCACTTCCGTGATGTTTGCTGCTGCAGGAGACGGGACTATATTGCCTCCTTACGTTGTATACAAGGCACAACACTTATACCAAAGCTGGAGGGAAGGTGGCCCCAAAAACTCCCGATATAACAGAACCAAGTCCGGTTGGTTTGACTCCTACTGTTTCGAGGATTGGGTAGAAACTGTAGCTCTCCCTTATTTAAGAAAGCTTGATGGGAAAACGTTTCTAATAGGAGACAATTTGGCATCTCATCTATCACTGGAAACAATAAAAATGTGCTCAGAAAGCAATGTTAGTCTTATATTTTTACCGAGCAATTCAACTCACTTGACGCAGCCATTGGACGTTGCATTTTTCCGTCCGATGAAAATTCTCTGGCGTGGAATTCTTGAAGAGTGGAAAAAAGGACCAGGCAGGACTGAGCCAACTATCCCAAAAGACAAGTTTCCCGGTCTCCTGAAGAAGCTGTGTGACGGGCTGAAGGAAGGAAATGTAATTGCTGGTTTTAAGAAATCCGGAATAGTGCCCCTCTGCAGAGATCAAGTATTGAGGATGCTGCCTCACACCGATATATCCAAGGAAACCAATGAACAAGTATCAACAGCTGAAACAATCGATAACAGCTTCAAAGAGCTTCTCAAAAGCATGAGACATGATGACTTGCCCAAACCTCGAAAGAAAAGAACAAAAATTGACGTCATTCCTGGTAAAAGCGTGGGTTTAACTGATGTTAACATTGAAGACTCTACAGGCCCAGTAAACCAAGACCCTGAACATTCTTTATCTACCACCAAAATTTCTACTAGCTCTAAAAATAGGGCAAAACGAGTTCTGCTAGATTCATCATCAGATAACTCTGACTTTTCCCTTCGAGAGAGCGATGAAGACTCAAACATCTTGTCTGAAGAGGAAGACATTGATACTGCCTCAAGTGGTCCTAATGGTACTTCTCTTCTTCCTGGAGACTTTGCAGTGGTTAAAGTGTATGGAAAAACAAAGGAATCTTTCAGATTGTATGTCAGCAGAGTCTCTCATCCTTCAGGTGCTGGATATATGGGTACTTTCTACAAGCGAACACCTCAGACAATGAGGTTTTCTGAAACTCTCGAAGAGTCATACTTCAGCCACCAAGATGTAGTTCACAAGCTGTCTACGCCTATTTCCAGCTCTTCCGCTCGCTTTAAAGACATGATTAGTTTTCCAGATGACCTAAGCAACTTAACAATCTATTAATTGATTGATTGTTTGCATCTTTTATTTCTACTTAAATGATTACTGTTAGATTTGGTAGTTTTGTTAGTTTTCATTTTCTTAATTCTCTATTGTCAACAGTAAACATTTTGTTTCAAGATATGAAGGGTTTCTATACAAATTCTAACCCTCATCTATAAATAATGTAAGAAGTGTTTCTGTATACTTCTCACATCAGTAAATAATATAAGAAGTGTTTCTGTGTACCCCTAACATCCGTAAATAATGTAATAAGTGTTTCTGTCTACCCCTAACATCCGTAAATAATGTAAGAAGTATTTCTATTTAACCCTCAACCTGAGGAATAGAAACACACATGGTCTTTAAGATACTGTTTCTGTTCACCCCACCCAGTGGGGTGAATAGAAACACCAAGGTTTTTTAAAAAGAACACACACATGCAATTCAATTTTTTTAAATATTTTCTGGTAAAATTTATGGGTAAAACAAGACCCAAGTTTTAGGCAAGTTACACGATTTTATCTTTAGAACTACTAGTGTAGCATAGACTAATAACATGGAAAGTGTTGCTATTCACCCCATTTGACGGTATTATAGTTACTACTTTGAATAAATGTAGTAAATAAAATGTCTAAATCATTAACTAGAACATCCCTGCTGTATTTTATATTAGCCAATTAAAACAGATACTTCAGTGGTAAACATAATAAAGTAACTAACCATACACGAAAAAACCACTACGAGGCAAACACAAATAAATAAGTCATTATATAAAGATAAATTAAAGGACACTACTTTGTTATCAAACTTTCAATAAAATATTGTTTCTGAAACCAATATAAAACTTAATAGCCAACTCTTAAATATACTGTAGTATTTGCATAATATACTCCATTTACTGTGATTTTACTGTAACAAAATGGTGAATTAAACTGTCAAACAAAATGGTATCCAGCAATTCATCATCTATAACCAAAGAAGCTATCCCCGAAGATCTATCTTCACTGGTTGAGTTTCGTAAGTAGTTCTTCACCCTTATCAGAATTGGGAAAGATAGTTCAGTACTTACATTGCTATAAAGAATACACAAAACAAATCCGTGGGAAATTGTCTAGATTCATATAGTAAACGACTAGTCTTTTGCTTAGAATATTTTTCAATACATTTCCATGTGACTCTACATCCAGTTATGGTTCTTTAAGGAACTCCTGGAAATGAACACACTCTTCAATGAAGTCACTATCCACATCTTCAGAATATATCCTTCAACAGCATTCCTGGCACATTCTCTCATATCATGAAGTGGAATCGAAGATAATTTACTAAGAAAGCCAAATCGTAAGTCGAAATTTGAATATGCAGATATTCTACATGAAAACTATACAAGTATATCAATGGTAAACAAAAATGTATTTATCCTTAACTTTTTTTGCAATAAAAAATCGTGTAATTGTCTTTATTGACATCATCATAATCCAGTCTTCTGCTCATGATGCTTTTTCTTTCATTTCCATATGCTTCACATCCAGATATATTTATCCCTTCAGATTCATATTATTTGAATCTATCTTGGAGCCCTTCCACATATCTTCTTATTGAATTATACATTAGGATTACGTCATTCAAATGAGGTATAATACGAGTACTTTGAAGACTCTTGCTCACTTTGACAAACCGTTCTAGAATCTTGGTCCCAAATTTTGTTAATATTTTGGTATCCAACTTAACAAAGCTAGCACACCAACCTTCATCCTCCTCTCGTGTTTCCACTTTTTCGCATATAGGTTATTTGCAATATTTGTTGGAGCTGAAAGAAAAGTTTGGTATAATGCCATCGGCGTTCTGCATGCATTCTGTCTTGCAGACCGCCGTGTGGTTGACCAAGGTCTGGCAGCAGTTTGATGTCAGCATTACTTGTTTTAATTTCACCTTGTAGAATTTATCATTGGCCTGTCGACTCACTAAAGAGGTAACATACCATCCAATCACTGTAATCAAAAGATTTTATAAAAATGGTAAAATTTAATAAATCAATTATTCTCACCAAGTGCCCCCCTAAGCCAAGCACCCCCATTTGCTCCTTATGATAAGATTACCCTCTGCGTTATACGTAGTTAATCTATACAGTGGCGTAGCTAGGTCTGAAGCGCCCTGGAGCGGTTTAACTTGGGCGCCCCCCCCCCTTACCCTCCCCATTGTTTCCATAAAAAAAACTGAACCATAACACCATATAAATTTAAGTAAACCTAACAGGTTAAACTACTTTAAAAGTAGCCTATTATTAGTTTGTGGTTTCTTATTATTCTTGTTCCATAAAGAAAAGAAATTAAAAATGTATTTTCTTTTTGTGCATGGATTTACATTTACTGAAATGTATGTCATATTGAAATGCAAATCTGCTTAGTTTTTTACTTTTACACAATATATTATATAACAACTAAAGTTTTGGAGCTTGGAACTAATAAAACAGAGAATTTTAATATAATATATAATATTTGTCATTTATTGTTGATCACATATAAAAAAATATATAACTAAACTAACGTAACACTTATTCACAAACGACATAGTATTTTTAAGGAAAAATTTATCATTTACGTTTTTTGATCCATACTTTTTTGTCAATAGGACATTAATTTGGGAAATACATCACAAATTAAAAGTAAAATTGTTTAACAAATGGGTTACTAACACAAAAGCCTTCTAAAAAATAAAAATTTGAAAAGACAAAATTTTGTAGGGAAAATCTTCACAAATTGTTGGAGGAACTCAAAATTGCATATTAAATTTTCTTTCGTGAATTGGCACTTGCAAATTGTGAGATGGTGTCTTCTAAGTCTATATTTCTTGCTCTGGCTCGCTCGATGGAGATCGTTGCTAGAGAACTCATACGCTACTGCGACATGGTGCTACGAAGATAGCTTTTGATAATTTTCAGTTTTGAAAAGGATCTCTCAGCACTTGCGGATGTAACGGGCATTGTCAAAAAGATGAGGCACGCACTCACAACATCCGGGAAGCTGGCTCCAACTTGAGCACGCACGATCACAGTATCGGCAAGGTCTCTAATACTTTTAAGTTTTTCAATGTGACTTGAAAAACAAGTTTTAAGTCTTACAAGCTGTTGGCCTAAGTTAGGAGAGATGTCATCTGGGTATTTAAGTACTAGAGGCTTGCACGAGTCTAGAATTTCTTTGTCACCTGAGTCAGTTAAAAAAGAAGGTTTCAAACATTTGAAACACGCACAAATCTCAGTTATTGACTCAAAACGCTTGGTTAGTTGCGTAGTTATGATATCCAGGCTACAATTGAATACCTCAACCTGGAAACGTTTTTCTGTGTCCATGATGGGATCATCTGCCTGTACTTCGTCGAACATCCTTTTTTTCTTTCTTGATCTTGAGTCAATGAAATTTGGCGCAACTTTCCATTTCAAACAAAGCTGAGTTGCATCACTTTTAATTGTTTTCCAGTTACTCTTAGGTTTGCGATTTTTGATTTGAGGCTTAACAGCATCCTTGTTGCATGTTCTAAGTCTTCCTCGGTGCTTTGCAGTTTCTTGGAAATGATGTCCATTGTTTCAAGCAAAACACTTTGAACTACTATCAAAATTACCGTTTGAAACTGTTAGAAGTACTTCAAAAGACACTTTGCTTGATTAACTTATCTTGGTTACTGCTTTCTAAGGTTATGACAGTTAATACTTTCATTATATCAAAGTAGCCACAACGAAGGGCGTCTATGGCTTTGTTTCTTGACGACCATCTTGTAGGGCACACCTTTTAAAATGGTTTTTTCATAGATGATTTAGTCAACAAAGCCCATCTTGATACTGCCTTAAAGAAAACATACAAATTTTGCACATTGTCGAAAAAGTTCCTGATTTCTGGAATACTTGTTACCGAATCGTTGATGACCAAGTTGAATGCGTGTGCACAACAGTGTACATACATGGCTGCGGGATTTTTACTTTTTATCGGTCGGTCGTGATTGATTGACACATGTCTAGATGCCATTGGCATCATGCCAAACAGACGCAGCTCGAGCCATTGCCCCGGCAAATGTGAAAGACATCATCCGACATCGCCCACCTAACAAAAGATAAAGGAACCATGTTATGTTTTCTGTTAAGAGACCTTTCTTCCCCACCTTCTCCCTTGTTACACCCTACCATAACTGACGAGTGTTTTTCTTAAAATAACTTTTTCATAGACTTGAGCTTAGCCTGAAAATATACATTTTCCAGTTCGTTCCGCCCCCCTTTGCCCGTCTGAGCCATTCCGCCCTGGAGCGACTGCTCCAGTCGCTTCTCTGTAGTTACGCCACTGTCTATAAACTAAACCTCACAAATCATATACTGATGTAAGCTAAGCGATTTGTGTACGGATAGTCAGAAAAAGATTCATGCATACAAGAGCATTTTTTTTGGGAATAATTTCAATAGGTTGTTCAACAGGAAAGCCGTAACAGATACCGCTTTGACTCAACTAGAAGAGATGTTGATACCATTGCGTAAAATCCGTAGACAAGAATATGACAATGATGCGAACATGAGAGAAAAGAATGTTGGCGTTCAGACCAGGATCCTTAACTTGAACCCCTGAGCATTTTTGTATCATGTAGTACCCACGCTCTTAATTTGGTGGTAAATGATACTGTTCTATAATGCAACGAATATGTGGTATTTTTTAATGTTGTGCAAGAAGTGTTTAATTGTTTTTCAGCTTATAATCAACACCAATGGTCTGTGTTACTAAAACACGTGTCTTATTTATTGTGAAACTCTCTTGTAAAGTTGTATTTCTGCTGTTAACTCCTTTTCACAACCGGGTTGGTGAACTTTATAATGCTTGTAACATTCTTAAAACTACAATGAAACTATTATAAAGTCGGAAACATAAAATGAGGGGGTTGGTTATCATATACCTTATCCAATCCTTCTCTCCACGACCACTCGACCAAGATAAGTTCCGAGGCACATCCAACCACTACAAGATATGAATCCCAAATGGCGAGCTACAACAAGCACTGTTGCCAACGACCATATGAGTGTGAAAATAGATTAGTACCAGAAAGTCACTAGATTGTCGCTAAACGAGAATCTAAAAGTCGTCATATTTGTCACCAAACTAACGGAACAATGTAAATGGGATTTGTGAATGACAGATAAATAGTTTAGAGTTCTTCTGTAGACCGATGCAATACATTATGCTTTCTTACAGTATGGTAGTTCAAAAATAAAAAATTTATGGCATTAGAGTTTAAAATAATGAACAGAAAATTAAGAAATGTCGCCAGATTAGTCAATAGGAGTTAAAAAATAAAATTAGTCGTTTCAGATCCGTAAATCACTAGGTCTAGCGACAAAGTCGCTAAATTGGCAATACTGACAACAAAGTCGGCCGGAACTTGATCATGGTGCCACGTCATCATCAGTCTATTAAATTCGAGAAAGGTGGGATGACGTCACGTCCGGGACAAAAAATCCGCCGAGCAAACAAAATGAAGTGCGTGAACACCTGCTACATTGAACCACCACCCGATGGGACTAAATTTAAGTTTTTTATGTACTATTAAATCAAATACAATTTCTATTTGGTTCCAATTTTATTATTTAATGAATATTATAGTAAACCTACTTCTCAGAGGATGAAAAATGTAATATTTCTTCTTTATTTTCAAACCTATTGACAGTTATGATGCTAAAACAAAGAAAATTCGTTAATAACAAAGTAGTATGGCTTCCACAAAGCATTTCAAACATGAAGATTAATAATGAAGCTAATTATGATTTTCAAGTGCTTATACATTGGTGTTTAGTTGCCTATATCCTCTCCTCACATTCTAATTGGTAGATATTAGGGGCAAATCCTACATGCATGCTTTAAGACAGAAGAATAAAAAGATTTTTTTTACAAACCTAGTAATATTATTGCTCTTGATGGGCATCTTTACTTCAGCCACGCTTCCGAGCATTCTGTAGCTTCACACGTAGCTCTGTATGTTACCCAGAGTGATGCATGCGGTGGCCTAAACGCTATCAAGCACTAGACTAGAGGGATGGTGATGCAAAGGCGTGCCTTACTCCCTTCGCATCACTAGCCCAAACCTACAGCTGGCCTTGCATGCGAGCTAGAAAACGCAACACATAGCAGACGCTAGCCAACAACGCCACGCTTGAAGTTATTATGCGGGTACGGCGATCATTGCGCTTCCTTTGTTTACCAAGGATTTTATTTAATAGTGTATAAATTAACCGTATAGCTTAGAGAATCAAAACGCAAGCATGTGCCCAAGTTGTTTGGTTTATTTTTAATTTTTCTGTCTTTTATTTTACCATTGCGATTTTATTTAATATTTTTATAGAGTGTATGCTCAAAGTTATTTAATTAATATGTTAGTTAATCCAACCATTCGTATTTTATCTTTATAGTGGAATAATGATATTTTATTTAAAATAGGTACGGTATGTATGCAAATTGAGATTTAGATTTGTGTTATGCATTGTTAGAAAGTATATGGGTCTTAATTAAATTTTAAGTCTACGTATTCCGGGCATTTTCCAACCTCCTAACCTTGAGATTACGAAGTGGATACTTTCAAAATTTAACTACAAAACATACATAAAATGTCACATTTTTCAACATGAAATTTCAAAATTTCCTGGGGGAGAAATCACCAGAACCCCACTTCATCAATCCCTCACGAACGCATGACTGGATTCTGAGGCTATAATTCGCCACTAGTAGATACGTCTTTAGTTCAATCATTATCTATACTATCGTCCATACTGCAACAAAGATCAATTACTTTTGTGTTTAGTATTATTTTTCAATTAGTAAAATTAATTCTAGTAAGTACACCTGATTTGCTTCAGTTCGAAAGATATCATTTACCGCTCCTATCGGACCACTAAGAACTAACTCATTTCAGAGACTTTGTTAAATTTGTAACGAGTTACAAGTTCAAGTTAATTCAAATGGGACAACACTCATCAAAACCCCTGATGAACTTCAGTACTAGANTGACTGCTCGGGAATCTATCCACGCCCAGCCGGAAACAAAAGAAAGAGGTTCCACGTGGCCGCGTCGAGTTGAGAGTTCCACCACTGGAACGTTCTGGTTCCTTCTACAAGTTACCAGTTCTTCCTTTGCTTGTTGTGTTTGTGTTCTTTTTCTCCTACCCCTCCTTCCCTTGCCCCTTCTCTTTGTGAATACAATTATGAGTATATATTGGGACGTTTGTTTTCAATGACCACTCATTGTACCATCGAATGACCAAGGTGAGGGCGGCAACTTAAAGCCGAGATCTTTTATTTATTAACCAAAATTCATTTTCGGTGTAATGGGGGGTTATCTTTGTCAAAATTATTGTGTTGAACTTAAATTCTTTTAAACGTTAACTTTGCGATGTTTTGCAACTGCAGTCACCTTTCAGTCTCCTTGTGTGAGATAGCAATTCTATACAATAATTCATTATTTGATATATATATGTTCTGGCCACCCTATGGCAAACCTTGAGTCTTGGGCTTGCCACCCGTCCCTTCTGTTGGTGTCGTTAACTTATAGCATTGGATGTGGGATTATTTTAATTAAATTTCCTAATGTTGAGCTCAGGGCACTTGTATATAAATCTTCGGACTTGGTCCAATGATAGGCCTTTCTCTAATTGTTGCTGGTCAACACAATGTTTATTGCGTTTAACGTAAAGGCGCATGTAAATTTAACTTCTAGTTATTAGTTCTAATGTTAAAGCTATATATATATATATATATATATATATATACATGTTTGTTGAGATTTATAATGACTTCCATGCTGACGCTAGACATTTATACGTTGGGATTTATAATTGTGTTCATCGCATTCCTATGTTGAATGCGCTAGTTGTACTGACGGCTAGCTTAGTTACAAAATATATTTATTTATTTTTATATGTATTGTAAAGTCGATAACATTCATTCTCTAATGGAGTAATTTCAATATCTTGGATGATTAGCACTTCTCGCGATTCCATTATATTTATGTTCTCATTATGTATCTTCATTTTTTTTTTTGTTCTTAATAAAAACAAATATTGTTATTCTCAGGTAAACTTCTTGACTGATTTTCCCGCCTCGATTCCTTATATTTAGCTGAGAGTTTTACAAATTCAATATTATTTTTCATATTTTATGGCCATGCCTCTTTGTTAGGCTCTGCACGGTCCATAACACTATTTTTATCATTTTTAAATATATTATAAACCTCAACCTGAACCGAAACTTTCCTGGAAGACTATGACAATCTTATATTCCTCGCTAACATTATAATGGCTCCAACAAATTGTAGAAGATACTTGGCTGGTCCTCACTGCGCTTGCGCGGACACAGAAGAGATGAAGCCAGCGCACATGCCCAGCACCCTGATGTCGACATGTGGATCACCACCCCGCATGCCCCTCCCCGTACTCGAGCGTCCAAATTATTTCGTACGAGGGAGTGAGCATAAGGCACCCATGGTTTGGGTTGATGGACCACCGCCCGACCTTAAAATTGGATGTTTCACGTCAAATTCTGTCTTTTCGACAATATGTATCATTCTGGATTACTAGCTTCATAAAATCAGCTTTATTTCTGTCTTCTTTTATCTTCCCGTTCATTTGATCATTCTTAAGAATTTTCATTAACTTACCTGTTTTTCAAATTTTTCTTTCCTTGTGCTATCGGAGGGGCCTGATCAAAGTCCACGGAATTGATGCCGGGAGGCGGAAAAGGCGTGAGAATAAGGGACTAGTGATATACGTGACTAAAGAAGATTGTCTGTTGGATTGGTGCTCGGGAGTAAAACTAAGTTTTTAAGTGGAAAGTTTTCATGGGCCGGCGCTAAATCATGGCTCAGGATGATGAAGGGAACACAGTCTTCGTGGCCATCCTCGACGGCTACTCCATAATTTACGGAGTATACCAAAACCCAGGGTGATATTCCGCCATAATTCTCTCTACCTTACCTAATCTATAATTTTTTTTCTTTTATCATCTGATCCAGAATAAAATCACTTAAAGGACACGTGAAAATCTTATATATATATGTTTCTTTTCTTCTCTTTCTACTTGACTAGTCAGTTTTCCAGATCTTCACAGTTAATCTACACTTCCTGAAGACACTTAAATTGGACAGATCACGGGTTCTGGGCCGTGCAAGGCCAGCATGTTTATTTTATCATGTTAAACAATTTTTTGCCTTAGTTAAGAAAATCTTATATATATATATATATATACATCAATCATAATTTGTAAGGATTAGCATTATAACTTAACTATGACGTCTGGTAGGCAGGTCAAGATTTTTTTCTATATAATGAAATTCTAGGTCCTAACCTATAAAATACTTTTTCCCGGAAATATTTTGTTATTAAAGTTTTTTTTGTATCTATAAATTTTTTTTCATTGCGTAGAGCTCATTGAGCAAAAACCCCTTTTCCCTGGTTTATGTACTGTCGGCGAAGAGCATGCAGGTTACCTTTCCGGACAGTACCCTGGACGAGCCGTGGAGATCTGCAGCCCCTGGCAGGTGGTTGTAGAGAGGGGAAGGAGATAATTTCAAGGTACAGTCTGGAGAAAATTGTTCCTTGCCAATTTCAAATCCCCCAGAGGACAGCCCGAACATTTTTTCTTTTTTTGTTTATTATTGCTCATATCTATCCTTGTTTTTTTTTAGGCTAACTTAAGCCTAAGATTTGATAATAATTTATATTTAATTCCTTAGAGAATTTATTATTACAATACATAACGTATAAGAAGTTAAAGTTAAATCAACTTTATGCATTCTAAAATATTCACTTTCAATAAGTATCTAGTAACGCTAGCATTGAGAATAATCTATAACAACTTCTAGCGCACTATGTGCTGTACACAATTCGTTATACATAAGCTGGCTATACACGTGAAGATTTTACAGTCGATTTGAACAATTTAACATTAGGTTTGCCGAATTGCACAGATAAATCCGCTAGTAAGTGTCTTCTCACAATTTAAAAGATTTGAGTGATATATTGATGATCGATAAATTGGTACAATTTATCGTAGATATTGCTCAGTTTCCACACATGTAACGATTCTGACCTCACGATGTATCGAACATACATTTTAGTGGAGGTCTACAAGTGTGTCCAGTCCACCCCTATAATATACTACTCAAGACTCTAAATAAAAGTTGATCAGACTTTTAAGCTTTTTGGTTGCACGATTTGTCACTTAATGAGAAAGCGTTGTGATCGTTGCAGATAGTTGTGACGCTTTATAACAACAGCTGTTCAGATTTATAAGATTTAATTTCTTCACCATGGCTTCATAAGTCAAAAATAAAAATAAATGTAAGTTTCCAGATTGTTTTAAAACTGACGTGTCAACGTTCATACGCCCTCAAATTTTGAGAGACATGATTGTGAGAAAAAAATACAAAAAAGATTTCCGGTCAAAAGAACCTTAGAAGAAAAAAATAATAATAATGATAGATTTTGTGAAAAGCAATTTTGCAAAAGAAAAGTGTGCGATTACTTTTTATAATTTAATATTAGTTTTCTCTTAATTATTTCTACATTGGTTGATCAATGTTTGCAATAAAAAACACTTCTGCTAGATATAAGTTACCACCATTCCTATGTCGTTGGCTACTTGTATGTTTATTTATAATTATTCTAGCCGTGATTTTTCTACTGGCTTAACTTCAGATATTATTTATATACCGTACCAAAGTAAAAAATCTATTTTTTAATTGTGGATGGTGCTTTAGACCTTACACAAGTAAAACACTGTATTTTTTCAAAAGAGCAAATCACTAAGAAATTTCTATTACCATTTATACTTTCAAGTAAACGGCAAATCAAATGATACTATAATAATATATAGGCCTTTTAACATAATTTGATTTTGTAATATTAAGAAATCTCACTAGAAACAAAATCCAGGCGAAGGAATTTCATTTGCACATGAAAGGTTAGAAAGATTAAGTAAGAAGGGGACGATGCTCAAAAACCTTACCCACAAATATTACACTTATATTTGTCAATTATTAAAAAAATTATTGTTTTTTTGTATCAATACCCTTACAATGATATAAATAATCGATAGAATTAGAAATTATGTTATTTGTATTTGCTTCGACACTATTTGACAACATCAGATTAAAGAAGTAACACTATATGTTTAGGTTTTTTTAATGGCACTTGCCACAAAAGTATTAAACTGTTCAGAGAGGACTGAAACTGCTCACCTCCTGACGTGTTAAACTCTATTAATATGACTGTACTACAGCTTGGTAGTAAAAAATCGATATGTTGCTTCAAGTAATATTACTACAGTAGTTTAATTAAATATTGTTTAGGGATGATAGTTACCATTAATAATTGTCTTGGCACATAAAAAAATCAAATATAGTATTTGAAAAATGTCTACTTTAAGGCGGGGAACAAACCTGGGACCATTATAAAGATGGAATTACCAAAGTAGTATGTTTGGATCTCATTTTTTAAATATCAAAACGATATTGAAACCTTATAGACTATATGCAGGAACGAAATGAGTAAAAGTGAAAAGTGAGTGGTATTGATTTGCCTCGGTATTGAGTCTTCTGCAAGAAAGTACCCTCTAAGATAGCTAATTAACACCACTTCCACTCTCGAATGTGAATTAATATTTTTTAAATACACTAAAAAATCACACTTCTCACTCACTCATCACGTTTGCTTATTTCATTCTTGCATTCTGCCTTATCCCTTTATTGAAGGAAAGACTAAGTTTTGTATTCAGACAAATTACCCTAAATGTTACTCATCAGGATTAAATAAAAAATTCCTTCAGATGCTATGAGCTATATGGTAAGCTTGATTGATGCCTTAGTCCCTTAATACATCAATGCATGTTTTAAATAATATTTTATAGCCATGTTTATATGGTCAAATTTTACCAAACAAATAATTACCATGTGATTTATAAAACAGTATTTCAGATTTAAATTATCTTAAACCGATTAGAAAATAATTAATTGTAATTTGTATGTTATCATTTGATGTGAGCTATTTTTTTTATTCACTAGTTATCACATTCGGGAAAAAATAATTACTGTCTAACAGTAAAATGTAAACTTGGAGGTTCAAACTTATCTTCAAAATTTAAATTGCGCGCGCGCTATTCCGCAACGACACTAACGCCATTTGGCTTCAATGCCTGATCACTGGAACTAAAGAGTAGCTAGACCCATATATCTTAGACTCTGATCCTGTCCAAAGATTATTCGCGTGATTTAGTGAAGTGTTTACATGTCAAATGGCATCTAAAGAGTTTATAAGTGGGTTTATGGAGCCATATAGAAATAAACAGTGTTTGTGAAAAACAACAATCCCGGAATATACCAATAAAAATATTAAAAATAATAGCTATGCAGAATTGATCAATGATTGCAAAAAATATTTTAAAAAAACAGATAGGTTGTTTGTTCAGAAAAAAATAAAGAGCCTTCGATTCGAAGTGTAGCCTCGTTACAAGTAACTAATAAAAGGTTACATCACTCACCACACTGACCCCAGTTGACTCGTCTCAGTAAGATCGCGGCTCAACATTTCCCGTCACTATCTAACACCTGACTGAATCGAGTTCCATAGTTCATTCCCCGTCGTTTGTACCAAGCAATGCCAGGGAAAAAAAAGAAGAAATATATGCATTAGCACTCACGGCACTCTATCGGCTGTGTTCAACAAGCTCGTAGTCTGGTTCTTTCTACATACGTTTGGAGTCATCGTACAACACAGGATGTTCTAGAAGCATGCTACCTCTTACCCCTCTCCACCCCATGTTATTCCCACGCCTGGAGAACACGAGGTAGATTAAAGAACTATATTATGGTAGGATTCTGCAATGTTGTCACTAGGAATAAGAAAAACTGCTCCTTTAGTGGAGCAGGAGCAATATGATACTGCTCCACCCCTGGACCTGTTCCTTTTACCTGCTCCTTTTTGTCACAATTACAATATTCGTACCTACTCCAAGCCTAGTTTTTTTTAGCACCGCGTCTACTCCCGTTCGGGTTATATGCATTTATGCCAATTACGCCAGTGTGTTAGGAATTAAGATGGGTGATTATAGAAGAAGTGCATCCACATTTGTTTGTAATGAGAGTTGAAAACGTTTAGGAAAATCACCCTAAGTGCACCAATTTGGAATCGAACCTCAATCTCCCTGTCATCGGCAGTCCATTCTAGTGCGAGAGTAAAGCCAGAGACCAGAGGTTGGCAACCTTTTTGATATCGCGGGCTTTATGAGTTTTAAAAAAAGTTTGGCTAATTTGATAAAAAAGTAAAGCAAGAAAAGTATAGCAAAAAAAGTTCAATTTTACATTTCCCAGTTAGTAATTAGCTATTAAGTCCATTTTTTAAACAAATTGTTTGTTTGCTAAATATTTCGTGGGCTAGATAAAATCAGTTAGTCAGTAAATTGCTAACCCTTGCCTTAAATAATTTTACCACCAAGCGCGTCCCTTCAATGTTAATCATCAACGTAACAATTTATTGTGAGAATACATCACATACTGTGCTTGTATTATGGAAATAATATTTTGTATTGCGAAAGTTTTCCTCTTCAAAACTCATTTGTGACTCCCCAAACCAACTCTAAGCTAGGCCTGTATAATAGATAAGTAAGGTTGCGCCGGAAATAATCTTAGCACTGTGACAAGAACACAAAGCATCCACTTCCTTTCTACTGTCTGACTGCTCCAAAATATCGGTGGAGCATAAAGGAACAAGGTTGCTCCGGACCTATCACAGCGTTGTCTGTGACAGAAACGAGGAGCAAGGTTACTTTGGACCTGTTTTAGCGCTGCCTGTGCCAGAGAGACGAGGAACAAGTTTACTCCGGACCTGTTACAGCGTCTATTTGATCCGTGGACTAGTGACAAAAAGGAACAGCTACATTCGTCGGTCAGGAACAGGTTGTGAATGTGACGTCATAGAAGCAGTGACACGCATACCTAGCTCAATAACGCATTCGTGTTCATATTTTGCTTGACATCGAAAATGTCGGAATGACTTTTAAACTAATTATTTGTCATATTATTCAGAATTACAAAGTTCGTCGTTGAGAATTAAATTTGTAAGATTTAAAGAAAAATTATTTCAAACATACATGTACAGAAAGATTGGTTGGATAAATATTTTATAGTAATATATCGATACGTTAGTAGGTAACGTTAAATTTATCTGAAGACTTTTCTTAGCCAATATATCCGACGTTTATTTGATACCATTTATCTCTGCAGATAAATCTTCACGTGTATATCCAGCTATTAATATAAACCCAGGCTAAAGACACGACGTCAAATACAAACAAACAACTTCAAACTAACCTAAACTCTCTTACGATTAGTTGAAATCATTATCTAGATATACACGTGATGATTTACCGGCAGCGATAAATTATATCAAATAATCGCCGGATAAATTGGTTGAGAAAAGTCTTCAGATAAATTGTAAGTTACATACTAATGTATCGATATATTGTTATAGAATATTTATCGAACTAATATTTCTGTACATGTGTGTTGATTCAAACGATTTTTCTTTAAATCTTGCAAAATTTAACTCTCAACGATGAACTTTCGTAATTCTGAAAGATATGACCTACTAGTTTGAAAGTTATCTCTACATGTTCGATGTCCAGCAAAATATGAACGCGAATTTGTTGAGCGTTTCATTGATGGGTTACATAATTATAAAAGGGTGAAGGACTAGAATGGTTTTATATTCTCCCTCCACCTCAATGAGGGTAGATTACCTTTAAAATCCTACTTTCCTCATTCTACAACATTATATAAACTAATAAAAAATAATAATAACTACAATTTGATTACAAAACTGTACAAAATGTATACTAAATAGCAACCAAACACATCTTGTATAGTTAAACTAGTATTTATTAATCACCACATCTTATTAATTGTTCAGGCTACACATATGTATTTTAATTACCCTATTATGGTGTCTACTCAACTTGACCAATGAAATTCCCGACTTTTTCCCCGATTTCCCTTGATCATTTCCTAAAATTCCCGACTAAAAAGTATATCACATACTAATTCCCCCACCTCCACCCTCATTTTCCCATTAATTTTTTTATGAATAATAATAAATTTTAAAATTTTAATAAACTCCTTTTTAAATTATTATTATTATTATTATTAGCACCGCGTCTTACTACCCGTTCGGGTTATACGCACTTACGCTAATGTGTAATGGTAGGGTGATTGTGAGATGAAATGAAGGACCTACAGTTTAACGTGGAATCCGAACCACGGTGGAGGCCTGGCATTCCCCACATTCACAAGATGTCTTGTCAGAGGTGAAGGAAGGGTTTGGTAATCAGATAAATCTTTGCCGGGACCGAGGATTGAACCCCGGCCGCCAGCATAGAAGTCTGACACCTTACCCCTAGACCACCAGGTCACCCTTTTTAAATTTGTTTTAACATTTTTTACTAGGAATTATAAAATATATTACACAACTACAAACAAAAAAACTACAATATGAATAACACTATTATTTACTGTTATAATGATTATTATATTCCATATTTTGAGTAAAGCCACATTTGCCCAGATTTTTATTGTAATTTACCAAATTACCGATTACTTCAAATTCCCGGCTAATACTTGTTTTTCCTGATTTTCCCGGATGGTAGACACCATGCCTATGGAGTAGAAATGAGTAAGTTGGCATTTTAAAGATAAACGACCAACATTTGCATGGAGGGAGAGTGGGAAATCATTTAGAAAATGCAACCCTCAGTAGACCTGATTGTGAACTCCAGAACTCTAGAACTCCAACTCTCAGTCATCGGCCGTCTAGTCTAGTGCTGTTCAGAGAATGACAAATTAGACCATGTGGCCATATAACAAAATAATTAAACTAAAATAGGGAACTAAATTTATCAAAAAAGTGTAATAATAGATATATATTATATTGATTGAAAACTGTAAACATTCACAGAACATCACTGTACAACTAGTACAAATCACAGATAATACTCGAGAGTCGATAATGAAGATGTTTGGCTCGAGTTGTTATGTTAAGTTACGTGAATCGTGATCATACATTTGTTTTCTAAGTCAAGTTAACTTTAATGCCAGGATCACGGGCAACTTTAAAGTTACGTTACGTTAAGTTAAAGTTAAGATGATCGTGATCCCGGCATGGGAAACTGGACTGAAGAAAGGAACCTTAGATTAGTTCCATTCTTGTTTAGCTATGAGTCAAGGTTAAACTATTGCTCTATAGTATGAACACTTTTAATATATGACTTTTTTTTATTATTAAGAACCCATATTAACGCACAAGCTATTTTATTTTTATTAATGTCCAATATATTATTATTATCACCACGTCTTACTACCCGTTCGGGTTATACGCACTTACGCTAATGTGTAATGGTAGGGTGATTGTGAGATGAAATGAAGGACCTACAGTTTAACGTGGAATCCGAACCACGGTGGCGACCTGGCATTCCACACATTCACAAAATATCTTGTCAGAGGTGTAGGAAGGGTTTGGAAATCAGATAAATCAATGTCCAATATACATTACTCGAGGTATGGGAGCGCTTGATTACCAAAACTACAATTCCAAAATAAAGACAAAACCGTAAGGGTAAAATGAACCCACCAGATTTTAATACCTTTGTCTGATTTGGTTGTTATGGTAACCAATTGTTAAATCTTACTGAAAGTTTATAAAGAAATAAATCTAGTTTGGTACCTACTGAGTTTTAGAAAACTTTTTTAGATAAAATAAACATGAGATAAACTGTATTAAAATGCATTCTTTCAATTGAAACTGAGACTTGACCCAATCAATATTAACTTATATAGTATTATACTTTTTCAGTGTGCATTTTGCTAACTAAAGCCTATTATTGAACATTTTTAAATAAGTGTGTATGTTTCAAAAATCAACATGGATGAAAATGAGACACCGGAAGAGGTAACCATTCGAATTTTAAAGTGCATCGTAATTTGTATAAATAGTGCACCTCTCATGAATGAGACTAAAGTGGGAATAGGCCCCCTACATGTTTTCACATTTTGTTGAAATAAAATGTATGCTACTTCGGTGGCTGCGTGGTCTAAGGGGCTACTCTCCTAGTAGACTAGACTGCTGATGATGGAGAGATCGTGGTTCAAATTTCAATCTGGTGTACAGAGGATTTTTTCCCAAAATTGTTTTCCATTCTCCCTCCACACAAATGCGGGTACATTGCCATAAATATAGCCTTCCTAACCCCTAAAACCACTAGCATAATTAGTACATACACATATAGCCTGAACATGTGATAAGACGCTGTGCTAATAAAAATATACTGGTAATAAGAGCACAAAAAAGCTACAGAATATATAACAAAATTTAAACCTATTTTACCTTGACTTGAAACCATGAATGGCTAATTTTTAAATCACATACATGCACACATGCATGTTCACAGCTTAAATATGGCATTAATAACAGTGATAATGACATGCATTCAGGGCTGCCGCAAGCTTAATTTTGTATTCATGCACCTTTGATTTTGACTCCTCCTTCTTTATAACATCTTATGGACTTGTAAGGAGATTATTACAAATGAATGAATTATTGATGTCCCTGTCCTTTGTTTTTATTGTTTACTGCTTGGATTTTTATGCAAGTTATATAAAGTTATTCTCTATTCTTTATTTATACTCTGCTGTGTCAATATTATTATCATATAATATAATGTTAGAGTGTATTTGAATTTCTGTAAAAAAATTGAGGATGATAAATAAAAAAAAATTAGGAGAGACAAATTATTTCAGCATTGTCTTCATTGTCAATTAAATAGTCACATTAACTGTTGTAAAGTATACAAAGTTTAGTGTTTCAATTATTAGGCCTACTAAAAAAAAGTGAATTTATGTGTTGTGTTGTGATAGTCATCAAACACATAAAATAAAGATACAGTAATAAGAAAATAAGAACATAAAATAGGAAACAAAAATTAGGCTACTTTCGCACTAACAAAACAAAATTAATACAGTTCTACGCTTTATATTTATGAAATAAAGTGTATCAAATATGTTAATAATATGTCATTAAATGCCTCAGTCATTGATCAAATGTTTATAAAATTGCTTTTTTTTTACAAAGAAGTAATCACTTTGGAGAAGTCCATATCCTTTGCAATTTTGTTTTCGATGGCTAACACATCCAGAGTTGAAAGCCACTATTGTCCCATCAAAGATCTCAAATAAGTTTTAACGTACTAAAACTTTGCTCTCCCCTGACTACAGTGGACTACATGATCAGTAGGATACAAAGGACTACCTCTGTGTTTGTAAACGGCCCACAGGGGCGTGACGCTTGGCTGGGTGTGAAAGGGAGAACTACAATCTTGGGGGGAGTATCTTGAAAGTTGGGAATTTTGTGGAGAGTCGAGATCTTGAGTTGGGAAATTCTAGCGTTACTCTGCACCATAATACTCTCAACCATGAAACCTCTTTACCAAAGACATGTACAGACAAATTTCAAATTTACAAACTTCCAACCTCTACTCTTAAAAAGTTCCCAACTTCATAACTCACACTGAAAGGAGATATCTTCTGTAGTAGATTGTATATAGCGAGAGCTTAGTTAATAAAGTTGTTTAGTAGCACCACTCTCACTGCTTATTAGTTTTAAGGCTGCTACTTCTATCCTACCGTACTTGAAACTTATGGTGGGGATCTAGTGAATTCAAGAAAAGACCAGTATTTTTGCAGGTTTTTTTTGGTAAATTTTTTTTGGCCAAAATAAAAAAAACTTACTTCAGTTCAAACATAGATTTTAATTTCCCTCACATGGCGATATCAACAATAATTGTTGAATATCTGTCATGAGCATAACAGTATCATATGAAAAACTGTTTAAATGAAAATATAAAGATGTCATTAAATTCTAGGACACCCTTGACAGATATTCAAGAGAGTTAAGGTCACCATGTGAAGAAAATTAGACTAACCTCTATGTTTGTAGCAAAGGAATATTTGATTTATTTTGACGAAAGAAATGTTTTGCTATAAAAACTGCAAAACCACTTACCTTTTCTCAGGTCCCTTACATTCACATCTTAAGAAGGATAGATAATGTTTTAATTTGATTATGTGATAAAGCCTGGGGTTTTTGATCTAGATGAAACTTGTTGGTTTTCCTACACATACTGATTGTGAATGTAAAAATAAATAACACTTTAACTTGAAAAATTAATTACTAACAACTTTAAAAATACAGTTGCTAAAAACCTCAATTCAATACTCAAATCATTGCCTTAAATTATTTTATCATTTTCCTGGGGGAAAACCCCCTGGTCCCTCTATTAACTGGGAGGGTATTCCAATCCCCCAGACATCCTTGTTTTTAACTTTTGCCCTTCTCACCGGATAGTTTTTTTAATTTCAGAATGCCTAGAGTTGGGAAATTCATTGTATCACCACCACCCTTCCTCCCAAATATATTTCATACAACACCCCTGCATTTTTCTTTCGTTTATATGTTGTAGCACTTCTAAGAGTGTGATTGATATTATGTACACTAAAATGTACCTGAATATTTCTTAGTTTCTTTGATAACTGGAATAAATCAATGGCCTATTCAGACTTCAAGATTGATTATTTACATAGAATAAGTTCCAACTCTGAGCAGAGATTGAATAATATAAACGTAGAATTCAATATAAAAAGGTATAGTTGAAGTTTGGAATTGTCACAAATTCGCAAAGGTCAACCTGAATAAAACCATGAACTTTACATTGAGTGCAGATTGATTAGATTAAGAACTCTGATATATAACCATCATACCATAACAAAAGTAATATGTAGTTTAGATTGAGCATAAATTGATTAAATTAAAAGAACAAATTAACATTCATTATAACATTAAAACAGAGAGACCATCTTAAATACAATACGTATACATATAACATATTAAAAATGATTAATTAAAACATAATAGTTTAAGTCAAGTTTAGTTTAAGTGAAGATGACGTAAATTGATAAATTGTATGGTTATTGGAATATTAAAGGTTTAAGATTGAACAATGATATTGAATTGTAAATTTTAAAATATTTAATTCTATCTTATCTGATTGATGCCCTTGTTCCTTTTTCATAAACTATTCAACTATATCTTTATATATTGAATTCTACGTTTATATTATAGATCGTTTCTTTACTACAATACATTATGTTTTTCATGAAGAGATTGAATAGTTGATCTTGTGCTAGAAATTATTTTATATTGTAGAGATATCCCCATGTTTCATTGTGAAATGAGAGCTGAGTAAAACACCTTTGTAGGGAACACATCATGTTATTAATAAGTGTAGTATAGAAAACGTCATCTTTGAAATTTTCTTCTACATTTTGAGGATTTTTACAACAGCCCCATAATCAAACACTCATTTTTTATTCCCACAGTTGATCGGGTTCTTTAAAGTTAGCTTCAATCCCCAAATTAGATGTTATTTCTTTCGCTGTACTCATTTCAGAAACATAGCCTGAACTTAGATATTTTCTCACAGAAGTAATGCAATTATTCAAAAGTCAGTTGCATTCAACTAGTTCAATAGTTTTTGATAGCATCATCTCATTCACTAGGTTTACTTGAAAATGCAGATTGTACCAGATGACAAGGGTCAAAACTAGAGAAAAATCTGGCAAGTAGATAGCAAGTGACTTCGCCTTTGATGACAATATTGATTCACTGATGTTTACTTCCACACATAAAAGAGTTTAACGAATCTTTACAAATTGATACCTCATAGCTTTAAGGTAGGATGGAAGGGGATGCGAGAAAAAGCCAGTGTTTTTTCAGTTTTTAATGGCCAAATTATATTTTGGCCCAAATAAAATATTGCTCAAGCACAAATATAGAATTTAATTTTCTTCACATGGTAACCTCATAATTTCTTGAATCTCTTTCAAGGGTGTTCTGGAATTAAATGACAACTTTGTCTCTTAAGTTGAAAAGTTTTTTAGATAATAGCACCATGCTCTAGAGTAGACAATACAACCATGCTCATGTCAGATGTTCAGTAACTGTTGATATCAACTTGTGAAGAAAGTTAAACTCGGTTTGTACTGGAGCAATATTTATTTGTTTTGGCCAAAAAAATGTTTTGCCATTAAATCTGAAAAAAAAGTCGCCTTTTCTCACATTCCCTTCCATCCCACATTAAGTCGGTCAACTCTAAATTTACATAATGTTTCATAGACTTTTTTCAAAGATAAATTTTGAGCGTGCTCACTTATAAAGCATCAATGTTTTGTAGATGTTGCAAAAAGGTTGTAAAGCCTTTTAACTACCCCAAATATCAAAAACAATTTTATGGATAATTTTGATGCATCTCTAAAGGGCCCTCCCTCTACACACTCAGTCAAGCACATGCCGTCAAACTTTGCATCTAAGCACACACAAATAAGATGGAGCTATCTTTGTCTTGCAGTCCTGGCCTATCTCTTGGAGTTTTTGCATCATTCTAGCCAATTAAAAACTATGAGGTTATATAACAGAGGAGTCACTTATGATGGTAATTCAACGCAGGTATCATCGTCCATCTAAAGATGGTTTCTCCCATCATTTGGTTCAGATATTATTTAATTTAATAAATTGATCCTATTGGCAGCATCAATTTCTCCTGAGTCGTAGATGTCTATGTTATCTGATATACCGTGATTTTAATTGATCACTCATACATAACTGATGATTTCTGCACATCCATCATCATTAAACATCCTTAAAATATCAGTGAAGAATTAACCTTAGCATAGGACGACTCCTGTATAGCTCAATGGTTAGAGCATTGGCATACTAAGCCAAAGGTCCCTGGTTCGCTTTCTGTGTTCAGGTGTGATTTTTTAATTTAAAGACTATGATATTTAGATGCAGCTATAAACATAACTAACAAATATAATAGCTTGGCTATTTAATTCATAATAGTATTAACAATTTATGCATTAAAAAAAATTGTTTCATATACATTTACTTTTTTTAAAGACAGCATCAGTTGCAAAGTGTATCCTCAAACTTGGCACCCCAGGGGGTTTCCCTCTTTGTCTGCCCCTTGGGACGGCTCTGCATGTATTTTTACATTAAATTTTCCATCCTTAAGTGTGGCAGTAGTGCATCCAAGATGGGAGGCAAACAGGGCATTGGGCCCACTTACCCTTTCCCCAAAGATCGCAAATAGTTTCAATAAAATTTTAAACCATGAAGATGTGTTAAATGCTTAGGCAAAATTTTGAGGCTAGCTCTATTACTTGAGTATTAAAAAAGTATACCGTTATACATATTAAAAGTGTTCCTTAAAATCAAGAGGGGAAAAAAACCCAGAAATAATTGCTTCAATACATTTTTTTGGATACAAACGAAATGTGGAATGTGTGACTTTTTTTGTTCGGCCATGAGTACAATACACCTTAAAAGTAGCTATTATTATTTAACCTCTCAGATAAACTTTTAAGAGAAAATGACACAACAATCCAATTATGTGATGATGTGAGACTGTTAGGTAGCAGCCATGACAAAATGCCTGAAACTACTGTATTAGCCTAAATAAAAGATAATTGAACTTCTCCAAGTATTAATGCGGAAAATGTTATTTAACAATAATTATTAAATTATTAGCACCGTGTCTAACTACCCGTTCGGGTTATACGTACTTACACTAATGTGTAATGGTAAGGTGACTGTGAAATGAAATGGAGGACCTATAGTTTAACGTGGAATCCGAACCACGGTGGTGATCTGGCATTCCACACATTCACAAGATGTGATTAATACACATCTTGTCAGAGGTGAAGGAAGGGTTTGGTAATCAGATAAATCTGTGCCGGGGCTGAGGATTGAACCCCGGACCCCAGCACAGAAGTCCGACACCTTACCCCTAGACCACCACATCACCAATAATAATTATTAAAACTAGCTATAATTCTAAGAAGGTTAACTCAAATATTTTATTTTGTTTCATAATTTATTTATTTATTATTAATTTTTCCTGTCTCTACTTCATCATAATATGTACAGTAGCCCCATGGCTTCTTTGGTGCTGAGTGACAGCTCAAAGCTGAGAGCTGACGGCTTTGAAAAGTTACCAGACCAAATTATGTATCTCTACACTGAACCATATGATCTGCAAAAACATGTGTCTAGCGGCTGTCACTTCTGACAGTCAAAATTTAGTTATATACCTAAATGTTGACTGTCAGAAGTCAGCTGTGAGCTGTCAGTCAGCACCAAAGAAGCCATGGAGCTACTGTAACTTGTCCTTAAGTAAAAATTGTTTTCCATGCTCATGTTAAGAAATAGGTTGGTGCGTTCAGGACTAAGGTTATCCTCACTTTTGCTTTATCTAGTACAGAGGTGTGACAAATTGGGAACAGTAATAACTTTGATAGTGTAAATTCAAACATCAGGTCTTTTTTGCTCAGTATTAAAGAGAGAATACAAATTTATTTTTTAATTTGGTTGGTATTTAAATGTATAGTTGAATAATTTTTTTATCTTGTGAAGTATAAATTTGGATTGATTCGATAGCACTAGATCTTGTCAATTTTTATTACTCTTTCTTCCTCTATCTTAAAACACAAAGTACCATACTGATGTGTTACATACTTATCAGTGACTTCTATTCAAATCAATATTTCAAACCTGAAACAAATGTATCAGGTCAAATATATTACAAATTTTTATTTTGGAAAATTAATGCTAAACAGTAAAATTTAAAATTATTATATGCTAAGACAAATAATGTAAGAGAGCCACTCTTGGAATGTGTCAAATGATATAATAAGTTTAGACAACATCTTTAATATTTTACCAAGTGTTATACACACTTTGTAATTCAGGGTTATAGTTTTTTCACTATGTGTATTGAAGTTTCAAGAGTTAACCAAGTATTTTTCTTCAAAAAATTGACTTAATGTAAGGTAGAACAAACTTAAGTATCATAATATATGAAACACATTTATGAAAATTATGTATTTTCCTTTGCCACACACCAGCCAACTGTCCACATTGTGATATTATAATAAAAACACTAAAATCACCACCATTCACAAGTTAATTAGGTACTTAGAATGATTGGATAAAAATTATATTCAAATTCATTGGGCTATAGAGCAATATTTTATATGTATATATCTATTAATGTGTTGTTGTAAATTGACATAAATATAAGTTGTAAGTTTGATAGTTTTCTCTGATTTGTTTAGTCATCAGAAGCAAAATCAGATTCAAAGCCAGAAGAAGTAGATGAAGAGGACACAAGTGCATTTCAAGCTCTAGAAAATGAATATAAAACTGTAAGTCAGTGTGTTGTTTATTAATTTTTCATTTTGATCTTGTCATATTTGGATGTTCCAACTTCGGAAGATGAATCTTAGCCAATGATCTACCAAACTAATCCCTGATTTTTATTGGATTAAAATGTTTGATTAAAGTATCTACTTACATACTTATTTTTAAATTAATATGACTCTATAGGTGTTGGAAAAAATTGAAAAAAATGATGCTCTGGCAAGCTTTACCAATGAGTATAAGAAGCTCTATGATGCATTGTGCCAAGTACATTCCAATGAGAAAAGACTTATGGAAAAAAATCGTGAGCTCCAAGCTCAGATTGCTGCCAATGCTTCAAAGGTGGCTGCTGCACTTAAACTTACAGAGAGTGACCAAGAAACAATCAGAGAACTTAAGCAGGTAACATGGATTCATTAATTATATTTCTACTATAGGATTTAAACCACTTTTGAGGAACATTACCTTAATTTGATGTTCGGTCCAATTTTCAAAGGCTGGGATTTTTAGAAAATACAATTTTTTTGTGACCAAAATTTATAGCATTTTTCTATCTTATTATTGTTATTTTATAGTTATTAATACTTGAAAGTAGATCTTTTCTGACTGTTAGATAAGGCTCTTTCTAAGAAAACTGGACTGCAGCCTTGCTACATTAGCAGATATAGTCAGTCAAGCATTTATTGATACTTGTATGAGAAAGTTTTAATAATTTATTGCTTTATATTTGCATATTCATTATTTATGTGTCAAGGGGTGTGTTCTGAAACTTGCATTTCAAACAGATGATGTGAAGTTTTACTTCTAACAGATTAAATAAATAGTGGCCCTTTGTTAATATTTACTAACCTATCTTCATTTGATATTTTCTAAGAGTGCATTAAAACATTCTTAGTATGTTTTTGTTTCAAAAAATAGCTCTGTCAATGTTTCTTAAATGATGATTAAAATATATAATCTTTACAGTTTTTCATCCTATATTAAAGTAAAAATAAAGTAGATTTTAATACGAATTGTGATGTTTCAAATAGATTAAGGTTTTGATTAGCTATATATAGATTAGGAAAGAAGGTTTTCATAGAGAAAACACATTATTAGGGTTACATGAAGGTCACTATTTAAATGTGAAGCAAAGTCTAAGCCAAAATCAAGAATGAGACTTTTTTGTTGCTATCACATGCCACTATTTTTAATTTTTAAATTACCCATTAGGTGCATCTAGGTATAAATACAGACAGTGGTGTAACAGATTAAGCTTTAGCCACCCCTCAAGATTTATTTTTGAGCCCCCTTTTCCAAGTAATTTAACACCTTAATAAATGTTATAATTAATAATAAATGGTCCTAAATAATTACTAATTTAGTAATCACATCTTATAATGACTGTTTTAGCCTCGGTTTTGTGTTGGGAACGTCTTAAGTCAGTCAGCTTGACTGTGTGAGGATTAAAAAAAGTTATGCGCTATTTAAAACCAAATGAAATAATTGAAATAATGCTATAGCTTAGTTATAATTCACAAAACTTTATGTTAAACATATTCAACTATCTAAATTGTCAATGATCAGGACATAAGTTATTTTATTACAATTATTTCCATTTTCCACCAGATTTATAGTAATTTAAGGTTCCATATCGCCTTATAACATTTCCCCCCTTACCCTCGCCTCTATTGCAGGGCCCTGCGGGCCTAGGTGTTAACACCACTGTATACAGATAAAAAAAAAAACACAATATATTTGTTTATGGTGATATATCTGAATTTATCTATGCCCATGTTATAGATTTCATTTAACCATGCTGTTTAGTAAATATTCTAAAAATTAGTGTATGTTGAAATATGTCTTAATTAGTGAGATATTTAAAATCTGTTCATAATCACTTGACATTTTTTTTTCTTGGAAATGTTCTGAACATGTGTTGATCATTGTGGATGTCGAAATTGAAACAAAGATTTAATCTTTGATTTCACTTTGAAGCTTTGCACAACCCTACACATTATATATTAGTTATGTATTAAACAAAGTCTGTGTGCATAGGAAATTGAGCAAGCTTGGAAAATGGTTGACGCTGCACACACCCGAGAACAGAATGCTCAAGACACCATAGATAATCTCCGACATCAAGTTTCACGTCTCAGCAACGATATTGAGCAGAAATCCAGACTTGGACTGGACCAGTCAGACCAGTGAGTTCTCACATTTTACAATTAAATTTCCTTCAATTTTTATATTTAGTACTGACAATTATCAGCTCTAAATTGTATTATATTACTATATATAGGTGAATTTAAAAAGAGATTTTTTTTACCTGCAGTTCGCTTGAGAAATGGTTGTAAGAACATCATACATTGTTAAGTAAGACGAAATAAAACCATGGTTTGCTAGTTCACACAAGAAAACAAATATGCAAAAAATACTGCAAGTTTTGACCTTCATTTGTGCAGGGCTAAAAGTATTTAACCCGCCACAATGAAGTATAATCTACTGATACTATCTCAACACCATCTAAAGCCGTCAGTTAAGAGACACGGAAGATACAGTCCAAAGGCTGTGAGAAAGCCTTGGAATATTAACTTAAGGGTGCCGGACACTCTATAATAACTGCACAGAGTGAAGTATGCATGGTTTATTTCAAAATCTATATTTAATACTACCTTTGTGACCTGACTTACTAACTTCCATCTATGAACTGTTTCTACCTTTCCTGCTGATTTACATTATCCCCTCTACTTAATATATTTGTACTTAGGGAAGGTGTGCCTGTTTATAAACTGGCAATTATCACCCTAGCTTAGTTGATAGAGCATCGGTCTACCAAATTAGAGTTTTAGGTTTGATTCCTATAGTGGCCAATAAATTTATCATTGGCAAAATTAGGGCCTAGTCTTTCAAAGTGGTGAGTTAACAGTCTAGCGCCAGGCATTGTGTCTGTTATAGAATCAAGTTAGCTTGTAGGTTGTGTATTGATATATCATTCAGTTCAAACAATGAATGTTATACACCCCTAACAATATAAAATATGACATATTCAATACTAGCCATCATTATTACAGGTATGGTACACTAAGTAAAAACAAGGAGGGACTGATGAAAGAAAGAGAGCGACTTCACTCGGAGCTTATAGCCTTAAATGAGAAACTGAGGACTGTGATGGAATACCAGGATACTTTGGAACGCAAGAACTCTTCTGCCGACTTGAGGTTGCATGAGCTCAATCAAGAGTTGGAGGTTAGCCATGGGATTCTCAGACTTAACCTAACATCATGTCAATTTCTAAGTTAATTCCATTAGCATTCGACCAAGGTTAACTGTCGGAGTGAACCAAAGGGGGGTGCTTTGTGAGGTTCCACCCCCACCCTCCTAAAAGTATTTTAATTAGGCACTCAATGCCTAGGATAGTAGCTTATTGTAGTCTTATATAATAAATAAAACCTAAACCACAATTGAGGGGATCAGGGTAAAAACATAATAATCCTTATTTTATGAAAAAAATGTAATAACAGTGATTTCTGATAAGATATATCTTAAACTACAAGTTGTTTATTTAGTCAGTCAAGACCTTGAGGGTAGCTAATATCGACATTAATTTTATTTTATTTTTATAGTTAGATTTGAGGATTTCATAAAAGTTTATATATAAAATATGTCAAATCTAAATCTACGAGGGTTATCATGATTCTACCCCAACCTCCTCAATTGTGTTTGAAAAAACTTTAAATAGTTTCAACAGAGATTTAATGTTAAAAATATCCTAGCCATTCCCTGCTGTGAGAACTTGACACAAGCCCCCAGAGTGGAGGGAAGAATTCAAGCCCCACCTCTACCCTACAGAAAAAAATATTTAAAAATGGGTATGGTCCTGGTAAATTGACAACAATATTATACAGGTATAGTAAGACCATGGTAAAAATAACGAGATTCAACAATTTAAAAAGTTACTAAAACTAGTCTCATATATTCACACATAAATACATGGGATTTGCAGCTATCACTATTAATTGTTAGTATATATACCTAATAAATAAAACAGTAAAGTTTTATAAATGTTGACCCAAAAACAACTTGTATTTTTAAAACTTTTCTTTATACCACTTTCTTACTTTTATGATTGCCATTATAATTAGTAGCAAATTGATCACACACACTCTTCCAAAATGATATAAATTTTAGATCACTATAGTTTACTAGCACCTAGCACATTCCCACTTACATTCTTCATCCTGGATTTAAACGAATAATCTGGTAAACCTCCAAAAGGAAGTGTGATAGCTTGATGAACCTACCCATTAATAGTGATCATTCTATAACTATTGTGAATTCAATTTATTATTTGCTATTACATTTAATTTGGTGATATCAGGATCATAATAAACTAAACTTTCACTTAACTTAATATAATGTAATGTAATGATGACTTAATACAAAGGTTCTCCTTGTGTTTTAAGTGAAATATATCATGATGCACTTAATGTATCATTAACTTACTGTAAACATGTTCAATAGATAAACCTAATTTTAAGTTAAATGAAATGTACTATATGTTCTTGCCAGCCAGTCATCTTAGGAGCAATCTCAAAATAGTTAGTTTATTAGTTTGTATCATAATTATTTTTTTATGGTAGGCAGACAATTTCTGAAGTATGGTTTGCAAACATCAAAACATCTTGGCCTTTTATTAAATTTAATTTTGTAGCTCCATTAATCTTCAGTAAAATGTAATTGAAATCTAAACCACCTTAACTACATAATTTCTAATTTTGGGAAGAGCTAGTTTTCAAACCTTCCAAATCCATGGGTTGTGTATTGATCGATTGCTTATCTTACGTTGCATTAAGTTTGTCACTATTCTGGCATCAACATTTTGTCACAATTTATTGCAAAGACATAAGAATGATTTGGTTTTAGTGCCAGTTTATTTTTAGCTCCTACTGTATAATATGTAGTATTTAACAGTTTATTTAATTTAAAAATATAAATTATTATATATCAATTATTTTAAAATAAATTTTTAACTACTTTTATCTACAAAGACTCAAGCTAATGAGATGGCAAAAGAAATACGTTTCAAGGAGAAAATGGGAATTGAAATGGATCAAGTGAAGTCCAATCTTGAAGAGAAGGCAGCTGAACTTTCATCTATGGAATACCAAGTGAAGGAACTACAAAAGAAGACCAACAAATTAGACACTGCACTCAAAGAACAAAAAGTATGAGTTAATTTAATCAACATACAATAACTGTGTTTAAAAGTAAAGCTCAAAAGAGTTTTTTTTTTGCATTCACCACAAATTACTACCCATCCGGGCAGTGTGCCTACATACACTGCAGCATGAATAAGATAGTCATATGAAAACACTTGAAATAATAGTCATATGAAAACACTCGAAACTACTGAACCACCATATTTATTCGCATAATTATAAGCAGGGGCGGATTTACGACTCTGCCACCCATAGGTACAAGATAATTTGCTGCCTACTTTTCCTAAAAACTTGATTTATAGCCTTTTAATCCCTGTTCTCGCCCCCTATAACTCCTCGGACCCCAACACATATATACCATATACACAAGTGCTATCTATTGACTGACAAATAAAAAGTGCTTATTTTATTATTTATTATAGTGATGAGGTTTTAAAAGTAGTAAGAATCCAAGCAAAGAATTAAAAAGTCAAAGTAAATACTCTTACACTATCACAACATACAAATTCAAATATTATTTACTTTAAAAATATAAAGTCTGCATTAGTGGACTGTATAATATTTCACTACAGATAAAATATTAGCATTTATACAATAAGAAAATAGTCTATGGTATATTTTGCCTTAATTTCTGCTGAGTGAACTGATCAATGATGCCAAACAAATTTCTTTTATCCGACCATCAATTAAGACAATTGTCAGTGAATTAAGGTGATACTCTGTCATGTTGGCACACAGATATAGAAAACTACAACAATCACACACACGATGAAGTCATGCAATCATTTTAACTGGCAGAAAAATATGTATTTTTTTTCGCCATTCAAAATTTGCCACCCCTAAAATCTGCCGCTTTAGGCACGTGCCTACTACGCCTATGCATAAATCTGCCCCTGATTATAAGATCTCGATTTTGCTAATTTTAATGCTGAGAAATTAAGGAGGCACGTATCTAAAAAATTAGTAGGGAATCTAAACATAAAATAATTGATTAGCAAACAAAAGACTACAAATTGATTAAAAAACAGTTATTTTACTATAACAACTTAAAAAAATCTAGAACTAGATTAGACTACATGTTTTCTGTGATATATATCTATCATCTAATCTATGTCACTGGGCAGCGTTCAACCTAAGAGGGGATGCAGGTATAAGGAATTCAGCTTTAAAAACTTTTTAAAAGATTAAAGAAAGAAATCTGGTATTTCAGCAGTCCTCTCACCTGATATAAAATCTAACGATAATATTTTGTTTAAAAGGGAAGTTGAATCCAATATGTGATGAGGCAATTCTCCCTCCTCCCTTTCAAAAATTAGGAAGAGTCTTATTTGCGAGTAAATATGGTAAAGATCCTGGGTCCAATTCTCAGCATTTCCAAAAAATGTATCATTATTGAAATTAGGGCTTTCCCTTTCACAGTGATGAATTAAGGGTCAGGTGACTAGGTGTTATGTCTCTTCTAGAATTAAGTTAGTTTGCTGCTCATATAATCAATCAGTTTTGAAAGTGAACTTTAAATAACACCCACAAAAAATTATGGGATGTAACAAGTGAAGGAATAAACTTGTTGAAACCGTAAAATCACATGATTATGAGTCCAATCCAAACTATTGATTTTTAGGTTTATGTTTGATCTTTTTTTCACTTTTTCCTTGACTTAGAAAATAACGCTATTTTTTGAGCCCCATTAATAAATAAGATTAAAATATACTTGGCCCCAATTTAAAAATGTAAATTCCTTTTCACCAGATTACTCACGAGTACTTGATATATATATATATATATACACACACACACACACACACACACACACACACACACACAGTGTCAGAAAAAAGTTTAAGACCACCCATTAAAAACACAATTTCTCCACATTTCAATATTTTTATTTTCTCTGAATATTACAAAAAAATAGTTTTAGTTGCATTATAATGTTTAGTAATCAATAGGACCCCCTCTAGCCTTGTAGCATGCTTTGATACTGTCAGGCATGGAGTGGATCAGCTTCCTACATTCTTCACGCGTCACTTTTTGCCATAGGCTTTGGACTGCCAATCTCAGTTCTGCTCCATTTTTGGGCTTCTGCTTTGCCAATCGATATGCCATGGTGTTCCATAGATTTTCAATTGGGTTGAGGTCTGGACTACGGGGTGGCCAGGGAAGCAGTTCAATGTCCTGGCCATCAAACCATGTCCTTGTTGCCTTGGACCGGTGGCATGGGGCGTTGTCCTGCTGGTAGATGTAATTTTCCTCAAGGAGTCTATTTGCTGAAGGAATCATAGTTTCCTGCATAGTTTCACAATATTTGTCACTGTTCATAGCACCATTCACAACCTTACAGTCTCCAGGCCCCTCTGAAGTGATGCAACCCCAGATCATGATTGCATCGCCACCTTGTTGGACTGCAGGGGCGACACATGCCGGCAGAAATTTTTCTGTTCTTGTCCTGCGAACCCTAACCTTAC
>CABFVZ010002468.1:0-48955 GCA_902151445.1 Timema monikensis | reverse complement strand
GATTGTTTGTTGCACACATGTTTTAGACACTCCAACAATATCAACAATTTGTCTTTGTGACTTTCCAGCCTTCATTAAACCAATGATTTGCCACTTAATTTGGTCTGATACTGATTTTTTACCCATCTTGGCCGACAAACACAAAATGCATACAATAACCTCAAAGTAATCACATTAAAATCAGCTGATTGGAGGGAAATGATGAAACAGATGTGCCAACCCACTTCCATAGAGATAAGAAATAACATAATGCTAGGATTAATTAAAAATAAGTAATTTTAAATGTAGTTATTAAAAATCTTAAAAAGTCATGATTTTTTCTCTTGATTTAAAAAAAATTAGGCCACTTTAAAGTTAAAGTACTAATTAGGTAAAAAAAAATAAAGTTTTCAATTTTTAAGCTTTGTGTCAAAACTTTTTAGAGACCAAAAACCATAGCTCTCTGTCCACCCATTTTTTAACTATAAATTTTTCTTTTTTTAAAAATGTGGATTTTTTGGTTGTTTTTGGTTGTGTGCCTTTAAATTAAAAAAAAATCTTAACTTCTGAACCACTTGAGCTACAGTAATTTTATTGTCACCAAAATCTTTCACTTTTAATGTATATTCTCATAAAATTAAGAGAGAGTTAATAAAGAAAAAAGTTTAAGACCAGTAAATAAATTAGTTAGTATTTTTAGTATTGAGAGGGTGCTCTTAAACTTTTTTCCGACACTGTATATATATATATGTGTGTGTGTGTGTTAAATACAATAGCAAATAAAAGTTTTTAAATCTGACCTATTATTTATTCAATTTTAAAGCCATGATATAATGTGCTGATTATACATTTCAGATAGTAAATGAACGTTTGATGCGTGAATCTGAAAGTTTGACAGGACGCTTACAAAAGCTGCAGCAGGAATATGATACTCAAGTGAAAACTCTTGAAACAATTTCTCATGAAAATAATGTTAAAGGTGCAGAGCTCAAGGTATAGTCATTTAATTTGTAGAGGTGCAATACCTTTAATTTTATATAATTTAATTTGGGTAGTATCACTAGTATAGATAATTTTACCATGGCCGGGAGCACTAAAGGTGTATTTTAAACAGCGACCTATGAGCATCTTCAAGGAATTAATTTTTGAATAGCAATGATAGATTTTGAATGGAGTTTTAGCAAGCAAATTATTAACAGCTCGAGCTCACTCAAATCAAGAGCACTGGAGTGTTAATAGGTCAGAAGTTTCGAGCACTTATTTAAGAAACAACTATTTTAAGGTACTCAAAAAGGGACATAACTAGCACAATACAGTTTTCAGGAGGTTATAACCATTTGCCTGCTTATGTTTAATTTATATACATAGAATAAAGAAGATGAGCTTACAAAACTGCGAAATGAAGCAAACAAGACAGCAAACATGCGAGAGCACTATTTAAAACGTCTGCGTAAGTCAGAAAACCGCCGCTCGGATCTGGAGCAGGACAAGGAGAAATTACTAACCAAGATGTCAACATTAGAAAGGGAGCTTGACATAATGAAGAAACAAGCTGACTTGGACCGTCGAGCCTACGATAACCTTTTGAGGGAGAAAGACATCCTCACTAGGAATGTTTGCAAGGCAGAAGGTCAATTTCACAAGCTTAACTTCTTTTGCCTAGCTTTAGTCACTTGTAAGTAGTCAATAAATGGACATATTAATCATGACTTTTGTTATGTACCATTTGTACTTTTTAAAATTGCTGAATGTTTTCAAACACAACATTTTAATGTTCTTACAACTGCAAACATCAAATACAAAACAATTATTCACTCCAAGATAAACTAAATGTGGTAATGCAAAGTTAAATGGTTTGAAATATCATCAACAGTCTATAACTAGCCTCTGAAAGTACTTAGGTTCAAAATTAGTATCTTGACATTGTAAAGAGCACTAATCTTAAAACATTTGCATATCTTAGCTGAACATCTTCAGTTGATTTGTGTTTGAATAGTGCTTTAAAAGAACAAGTTGGGAGTTTTCAGAAAGTCTTCAAATGATTAAAATGAATTACTAAGCCAAATAAATCTTGACACACACCCCACACACCCTTGGTTATGGTCATGCACTTCAGACGATAACCAAACTCCTTAGATACTTTTATCTAACTGTATAGTAAGATAGTGTAGAAACACTGTACAATAATGTAAAGTAATTGATAATAAAGGAAGCCAACCTTAAATGATAGTTAGGTTAGCCCTATATACCAAAACACACTTCTATCTACATTTCTTCTCTTTTTTGATGTTTTTCTATCTAGGCTTAACTTAACTATTCTTTCAGGTTGGCTTCCTTCACTATCAATTACTTTACATTATTGTACAGTGTTTCTACACTGTATTATTAGACATTAGCCATTAGGCACCAATTAATTCTATCTACCAATTAATTTCATTATCTTTGTATGGATACAGAATGCCAGGCCTCCATCGTGGTTCGGATTCCACGTTAAACTGTAGGTCCTTCATTTCATCTCACAATCACACTACCATTTCACATTAGCGTAAGTGCGTATAACCCGAATGGGTAGTAAGATGCGGTGCTAATAATAATTTGTATGGATACAGTTATTTTCCTAGTGTGGTTTTTAAGTACAATAAGAATGTAGAAAAACAATTTAAAAAATACAAACACATTTTTTGTTGTCAACATTGATAACATTAAACTACATTTATTCATATTATTTAATTGGTTTTTACAATACATTCAAAAGTGACAGCTGCAGATCACATGACTTGATGTATGAATAGGCCTACATGAAAATAGTTTTAGTAATGTTCGTAATTGTAAGACAGTGTTCATCCTACCGTGTTATAACTATAACGTACTTACCCAGCCATGTACTTAATAACTTTTTTACATGAAAAGCATAAACTCTCACTAAAAAGATGGAAAACAAACATTTTAATTTAAGGTGTTTCTTACTAAAGGAGCGGCCCAAGATAATGTTAAGATGTTGCGTTTGCAAGAACAAGTAAAAAACTCCTTGGAACAAGAGATAGAGAGCTACATCAATGAGTCGACCAAGCAACGCAAGATCATCTCCAGTCTTGAGAAAGAGAGAGACATGGTAGGTGTGTTTAGAGTTTATTTACAAAGAGTAATAGGAGAACTCTTGGCAACTTGATGTTGTGAAGGCTAGCTTCCTATTGGGTAGAAGGAGCCAGCATGTCACCTGATTTTCAAATACAACGGAGGACAGAGACGGGTAGGTGTGTTTAGAGTTTATTTACAAAGAGTAATAGGAGAACTCCTGGCAACTTGATGTTTTGAAGGCTAGCTTCCTATTGGGTAGAGGGAGCAAGCATGTCTCCTGATTTTCAAATACAACGGAGGACAGAGACGGGTAGGTGTGTTTTGAGTTTATTTACAAAGAGTAATAGGAGAACTCTTGGCAACTTGATGTTGTGAAGGCTAGCTTCCTATTGGGTAGAGGGAGCAAGCATGTCACCTGATTTTCAAATACAACGGAGGACAGAGACGGGTAGGTGTGTTTTGAGTTTATTGAGAAGGACAGAGACAGGTAGTTGTGTTTTGAGTTTATTGACAAAGAATAGGTAGGTGTGTCTTGAGTTTATTATAAGGACAGAGACTGGTAGGTGTGTTTTGAGTTGATTGAGAAGGACAGAGACTGGTAGGTGTGTTTTGAGTTGATTGAGAAGGACAGAGACTGGTAGGTGTTTTTTGAGTTGATTGAGAAGGACAGAGACCGATAGGTGTGTTTTGAGTTGATTGAGAAGAAGGGAGACAAATAGGTGTGTTTTGAGTGGTCTTCAACCTTTTTGGTTTGCATACCCCCAGGGGTTGTGAATAGTTATTAATTTTTTAAAACTACATTCAACTCTCAATAACTCATACTAAAGGGGGCGAGAAACTGCCCGAGTTACTGTCTTAACGAGAGGAAATAAAGTTGTGCTTAAGGAATGAAAACTGATTCTTTATCTAAAGAAATATTATAATTTAATGTGATGAAGTAAATGATACATATCAGGTAAGACTTATACACAAATAACACAGCGAGGTACTGGAATGGGAGAGGTTGAAATTATAATAGGCCTATAGTACCTGCAATTTATCTATATACTGTTCTATATGTGCTGATGAACAATACAATTGACATTAACTTACTGTACTCATTGTTTTAGTTTGAATATGATAGGTCTATTATAGGAGCATGATGATGATTAGTGTACCACTGTGACTTATTTTGCTTAGCAAATGTAGGTTTGAAGGTGCTGTCAATCTTCTTCTGTGAATATTTTGTATGTTGCTTCTGAACATCTCACATGCAGTCCTTAAAGTGTCTATAGAATATCTGTAGTTAATGCTCTGAAGTCTAATCTACGAGTATAACAACAATAGGTATGTCCAAAGCTTCACAAGCACTTGATAACTTCAACTTAGACCAGGGCTGTAATTCCTCCTTCGCGTCTGCATTTTGGTATGTGGTGGTGGAAGGCAGAACTTTGCGAGCGATCTCATCTTATGTCTGGATCTGGTAGCCAGAGTCTCCATCTTCTCCATCTATCCACTCACAAATGCCCTCTTCAGTGGGACCATTTTCACCACCATGTAACAATGTCTGATGGTAATCACATGCCTCACAACCTTCACAATTATGCTTTACATCTCCGTCAAAAAGAAGTTTATTCCAGCAGTTAACAATCGTGGCTGTTTTTACTTCATTACAATCAGAGGTCCAGTTTAAAATTGCTGACTTAAGGCGGGGTGCTAGTGAGCGCAAGTTTAGTGCATTAATTTTGCAGTTTTTATAGCACAAACATTTTTTGGCCAAAATAAATCAAATATTTCTTCTATAGAAACATAGAGTTTTGTTTTTTGCACATGCTAATCTCAACAGTTGTTGAATATCTGTCATGAGCATGGCAGCATTTGGTGACAAACTTTTTAAATAAAGAGAAAAGTTCGTCACCAAATGCCGCCATGCTCATGACAGATATTCAACAACTGTTGAGATTAGTATGTGCAGAAAACAAAACTCTATGTTTCTATAGAAGAAATATTTGATTTATTTTGGCCAAAATAGGTTTGTGCTATAAAAACTGCAAAAATAATGCCCTAAACTCACGCTCACTAGCACTCCACCTTAATGCTGTATTTGAGAATGTTCTGCAATGTTCTCTGCCCTTGCGTGTCCTCTTCTTTGTCCTGAGGTTCCTCCAGTGCATTTCATTAAAAAACTTACTTCTTTGCAATCTCTTGCATGTCAAAATAACGCCATGATCCATTGGTTGGATAAGTGAGACAATTCATAGCACTTTATTTTTCCATCACTGCTAGAGATCTTCTCATTTGGATGGGATAGAGTGTTGTCTACAAGAAAAACACCCTTTACTTCACAAGGGGCATTCTTTAGAACCTCAATTTGGAATCGTCACACTTCAGGAACAAACTGTTTTTGAAATCATTCTTGCGTGATTTCTTGTATGAACCATGCAATTGTTTTAGTATAATGCACAGGCAGGTCATCCAGCATAGACTTAAGCACACGAGGCTGGTGTGATTTGCCTATTACAACCGATTTAAGGTGATGGCGTCCATCTGCATTTGTACACAATAAAGCTGAAAGTTTCTCTTTGCTAAGCTTTTGTCCAGGTACAGTGCCCTCATGCTTGTAAGCCTGCATGTTTTCAGGTAGTAAATGTCAAAACAGCCTGGTCATGTAAGCATTGTATATTTTTACATGAGTTTATCCTTCTTCCTTAATAATTATAGTGTCAAGTCGTGTTCTAAATGGCTCATCACTAGCTTTATTGGCACTTAGCACTTCACCAAACATTCTCTTGTTAACAAAACCATGCAGGTTGCTGAAACGATACAGCCAGCCATCACTTACTTTAAATTAAACATTCATATGCTTAGCGAGTCTCTCATATGCTGCCTGAAGTTCATGAACTGTGATCCTACTAGACCATTGCTGCACATACCATTTATGTACAGCCTTTTCCAGGTTTGTGTCACTAGGCAACTTCAGTAGTTTTCTACTGGCAACTGTTTTTTCAACATCACACTGCAAAGCAAAGTCTTCAAATTACCTTTGTTCTTTCTTATGCCTGAAACTGTATGTTTGTCGATGCCATATTCCTTACACACATTTGCCACAGAAACACCGGCCTCTTAACTGTTCAATATGTTTCACTTTATCTGCAACACTTATAGAAACACAGTTTATTTTGTTCTACACCTTGACTATGGCTTTCTCTCAACTGGTGTGGCGAGTATGATGGAAGCTTATGGTGTTCAAGCTCAGGGGCAATATGGGAGGGGTAGTAGCGCTGTGTTGCAAGATCTCCTCCTGCATTGCACTACTTCTATAATATTTTTAGCTTGCCAGCATGTGGCTGGGGTGTTACTAAATAAAATTTTATTTCCGGAAAATTTTGTTCAAATGATCTGAAGTCCGAGATATCGAGAGTTGACTGTGCATCATCTATCATACTAAGCAGACTTGACACTACCAATAATAAAATGTAGCTCAGCAGTTGCAGTTTGAAAGGGGATTTCATAGGTCAATATGAAAGAAGCAACTTACGTTGGTTTGGGCGTGATGATACGATAAGTGTGGATCGAGTGACGAAGCAAATGTATGAGGGTAGAGAGTGTGGATCAAAAGGAAGGGGTAGGCTATGTAAGACGTGGCTAAATGTTGAAGATGAATGTGTAAATAAGAGAAAAATTAATAATAGTTTTACGAAGTAGTTGTGTTTTGAGCTATATGCACAGTATCTTGCCTATCCCATAAGGGAAAGGTGAATAGGTATATATGTATCTAATTAAAATATGAGAGATCTAACTAATTAGTTATAAATTCTGGTAAAGTTAAATGTGTACCACTGGGTTTGATTCTGACCCAGGAGGTTGAGGTTTTGTCCTTGACTAGTTGCATTTTGTTCTGTAATGTAGTTTCTCATTCTCTATACAGGTAAAAATAGCAGTGAAATTCCTAAACAACTAAAATTTCATTCTTCTATACTGTCTAATCATTATTATAAGATACAATAGTTGATTTTGTTAACTGCCAAAGAAGTGACACCAAAGCGTACAAATTAATCAATCATAAGGGTCCTACATTAAATTGACTCTTGGATAGTATTATAAACACGTTTTTGCCAGAGTAATTAAACTTGTATTTGGAAAAAAATAATGACAAACTTCCCTATGTGTGTATGAATGAAATTGCATAGCCAAAGTGACGTTATACTATTTTTCAGATGTTCAATGACATCATTTTCAAAAATTGTTTCCCCAATCTTAAATTCTTCCTAGTTAAACTGTAGTGAAATGTATGATGCTTATAATAAGTACTGTGGTTGTTGTATGATAGATATATTTCAGAATACACAGAACAGAATAAAAAAGTTCAGGAAGCAATGGAAGATATTAAACTGAAGCAGGTCTCCATCTTTGACTACAAAAAAAAACTAGCTGAGGCCATGACAAAGTATAAATTGCAGCAAAACCTTTTTGAAATGGTGAGGTCGGACAGGAATACATTCAGCAAGAACCTCCTGGAGGCCCAGGTAAGAATTTGGGAGGAGTTAGAAAATTAATTCCTAGGTGTTTACTATTAAATATACTTTCATAGATGTGGAAATCAATTTTGGTACAGATAAAGCTGTGTGTTGAGATGATAATGTTAACACAAATAAGTTTTGGCTTACACACCAATCACTGAGGTAATCAGAAATCACCCTTGTATTCACGGTCACTTGATTAAACTATGAGCGTACAACCCGAATGGGTAACAAGACGCGGCGCTTAAAATAAATAAAAATAAACTTATAAGTGAAGAATGTCTGTAAGCACTATATGATTCCTAGATATCTAGATAGTAGAGCATTGATGCACTAAGCCGAAGGTCCTGGTTTTGTCCATCCTTAATATTTAAACTTATTTAACTTAATACTTTTCCTAGGGTAAATTAGTATGCAAATTGTTTCTTTTTATATCTCGGTGTTTTAAATAACTAAGTTAAAGCTACATTTTAATAAAAATAATGACGTAGTTATGAAGAAGATAGAATTTAGAAGAAATGTACCGATATTTGTATGGAGGGAGAGTGGAAAACTATTTAAGAAAAACAACCGGCTGGGATTCAAACCCCGACCTCATCACCAGTAAACCATACTAGTTGAGCTTTACATTTATTCTGAAAACTCACCAGTTTGGATGAGCTTGACTATAAACCTGTCGTATTAAGTACCCTTCATGGCAGGCATTTCAAACGCACAGCCTGCATTCCGCATATGATTTTGTGATGAACCAAAATGCAATGTGACCCTATTCTCCTTTTTATAAACATTGAGAGAAAACAGTTGGGAATTTGTAATTATTTGAAGAAATCTGGTATAAGGATCCGTTGAGTGTACCCAATTTGTACATTTTCTTCCATAAGGATCAATTCCTAAAAACTTATGAATTTATGCACCCAATATGGCTATTGTTTGGCAGCTTATTTGTATGTTAACTGATGTTTTCTTACATGAAAGTGAACAAAATACACGAGTGCACAGTTCTTGGATAAGTATTCCTTTAAGAACAATATATTTTTAATTTATTAAGATTACTGGTGTGATGAATGTTTATTAATATCAAGGTTTTAAATTATTACTAGCAAAACATCTGTCGATGCCTGGAGTAACGCTTTTCTTTCCTTCAAACATACAGAAAAAAAAATCTCTTTGCTTTATTTCTTCTGACCCAGTTCTTAATTAATTTAAAAAATTTAATTCCACATTTTCTGGCCCTTTCCTGTACATTCTTCCAAAAACTCCTCCCTGATGGAATTAAATCTAAGTCGGGAGATTGGACGGTATTTATCGATCTTCTTCAAGAAGCAACCATTACCTCTTTATCTGATGGCAGCAATGTAAAGTGTGAACGATTTCCATTGTAAAAAACATATTGTGTTCATTACTTTTATATGTTTCCATCCACCTTTCCTGTACCTTCTTTCAAATATAATAGAAATTTAAATATTAAAATTCCGGCTTTGATGTGTATATGTTCATGCACAGGGGCTATTAATTTTTAAATTTCAAACCTTTATGCGATAGATATCACTCATTGCTCATGATAGACAGACACAAACTCTTCATTTTATTAAAATATATATGGTCTAATACAAACTATCCTTGTTAAATTAACCTTAAAGAGAACGTGACAATTTTTTATGTTTAAAGGAGATACAGGAAGGTCTATAGAAACATATAAATGAAACAAACACAATATGGCTTTTGAAAGACAAAACACTAGGGCAATTTGATGAATTGGATGGTTTGACATTCTTCTTTTGAGCACAACTTATTTTTAACCCTATATTTTAGGATGAAATAAGCGAGTTAAAGCAGAAGTTGAAAGTCATGGGACACCAGATAGAACAGATGAAAGAAGACATCACCACCAAAGAGACTCAGCTCATGAAAGAAGAATTTGGTAAGCAACATAATGAATAACTGAGTGTGAAGTTGCTTAGGTGTTATAGTTAGTTATTTGGTAAAATATTTATATATCATAATAATTTGAAGCAGACCATGCTTAAGAGAAATAACGATTGATTTGGCATGTAAAATGTTTGTTGGTTTCATTTCACATCTTTATAATGTAACGGCTCTTTCTGAATTGAATGCAACATGGGCAAGATTCAATACACTACTCACTGTTGAGAAAGGAGAGTACTGAACTCAAATAGTAGACTTTCTCTTCATTATGAGTCTGTAAATTAATATGGTGACAAAGAATAATTATTTAGACATAGCAACCTAATTGTAGAGTTTAATTCAAAGTTTAAAAGTGAGGGAAAAAAGAATATGCAAAAGTTAAAAATAAATTTTACAACACTTTTTATTAAACACAATAATTATAATCCACGTTTTATTCTACTTCCTTTTTTTTAAGAAAGAGAAACAGTAGAGTTATTAAGAGGGACCCGCCTCGGTGGCGGAGTTAGCTAACACGCTAGTTCCATATTGAGCCAGACTGCCAAAGACGAGAATATCAAGCTTCGAATCTTGCTCGGGTGAACTGTGGGTGGTTTTTCCTATTTGGTTTTCTACTCTCCTTCCACCCAAATGTGGGTTCATTACCTCTATATTAAACCTTACCAATTCCTAACCCATTAGCGTAATTAGTACTTAAGCATATAACCCGAATGGATAGTAAGATGTTGTGCTAAGCATTATTATTATTAGTATTAAGAGTGAGAGGGTGGTAGAGATGAGAGATGGGGTGATGGGACTGTGACGGATCAATGTGTTGTAAGTGTAGGTTAGTAAATAGTAAAGTTAATTTGTAAGATTTTAAATCAGCTGGATCTAATCAAGCATGTGTGAGGCACAATATCTATAAAATGCAGAGGTCTGAAATTTAAATATTAGTGGCTCCTGTGCAAGAACATGTGCTCCTCAAAGCCAGAATTTTGAGATTCTGATTATAATTTTTTTAAATTAATTAAAAACAGAAAAAATATTAACAACTTGAGAAAGCTTTACTACATTTTTACATTTCATACAATTTGTAGTATAGTTTAGTGACCATGAAGAGTAAATAAGAAGAGTTTGGTATCTATAGCAAACTCCTCCTCATGCCATCATAATATTATATTAATTTGTTAAATGTTGTGATTTATTTATAATAAATAGATTTTATGTATTAATACTTTTTTTACCTGTTAACATTTCTACCTTTTTCACCCTACAGCCTTATACTCCACACCCTTTATTCCATTTTTATAACTTTTTAAACTTTTTACCCTAAAATATTTCTCAAGGGCTGAGCAGTGTAATTAATGTAAAATAGGGTGATAATTAAAAAAATAGTAAAAATGGTAAAAGTTAATATAATCAAAAAGGGCAAAAGCACAATTGAGCAAATATGGTTAAAACGGTAACAATGGTATGGAGGGCAAGATGTAAATCATTCATCATTATCATATCATCATCATTCGATGTTTCCGTCTTCGCGGGTTGTCTGGCACATCCTCTTCCATTCCTGTCAACCTTTCCAAACTTCTCCCTCAGCTACGTGTTTCCAGCCCACTCCTTTAGCTTCAATGTCCTTCTGCGCTTGGTCCATCTATCTTGCCCGTGTTCTTCCAATAGGTCTACCCTTCTCTTTGCTCTGTAAGGCTTTCTTAGGCATTCTGTCCTTCTCCATCCTCATCACATGACCTAATTACGGCAACCTTTTTCTCTTCAGTGTCTCTTCTAAGGGTATAACTTTTAAACCATGCCTAATTATTTAATTTCTTATCCTGTCTCTTCTTGTTACACTTTCAATGCCTCTCAGGAACCTCATCTTTGCTGCCTGCAATCTACTTAAATCTCTCTTTGTCCATGTGCAGGTTTCAGAGCCATATGTTAATATTGGATAGTATTAGGCCTTAAATAACAAAGTTTTGGCATTTTTTTTGTATATGCCATCACCAGCTAATATCCTCAACTACATGGTAAAAGTGGCCACACTTCCATATCCATTGTCCTATTTCCTCCTGGATCTTACCGTTTGCAGTAATCTTACTTCCTGGATAGCAGAAATCTTCCATCTTTTTTAGTTATTTTCCATTGATTGTTCCTTTCTTTGCTCGATTTGTGTTTCTAGTCACCTTCATCATCTTGCTCTTTTCCACCTTCATGTCCAATCCATACTGTTCCATTGCCCCTGCCCATTTAGTTAGTTCTCTCGCCAAGTCCTCTTCCAAATCATTAAAAAATTAAAAAAGTACAAAGATTAAAAGAGGTTAAAGAAATAAAAAAGTAAACAAAAATAAAAAAGCTACAAAAGAGATATGACCAACACGTCAAAAAGGGCACTATTGAGCAAAAATAGTTAAAAGGGCAAAAAGTAAACTATAAAAAAGGGTATAAATGTTAAAATGGGTTAAAGAAATAAAAAATGTTAAAAGATGAAAAGACACTAAAAGGTAAAAAGAGAAAGGGTAAAATGGGTTGAACTGTAAATAAAAATACTTTGTATTTAATCACAACCCTTTAACAACCAATTATTTATACTCTGATACTCTTCTTTCTTATTACCACCAACAGGCAAAAGCTCAAAGTATTGTGTATACAGAAGTTATATCCCTCTTCAAAAGTAATGTCAGCTTTTCAAACAGTTTAGATTATATCTTTAAGTTTACATTATATGTCAGCCTACTTTCATGTGTTGTATAACAATTTAAACCTATATAAGATTAATATCCAAACATAGTTTAAGAGTCGGTTACTATTTGTGTTTAGTTTTATACACTAAAATTAGCAACTTTATTGATTCCCCGTGCGAAGAACCATTACACTAACTAGTAAGAAATAATGTTAATATTTAGTTACTAATTTGTATTTTTTATTATTATATTATATTTATATTTTTCCTCTTATGTTTATAACTATCCCAAGATTTGGATTTGAGATTCAAAGATAAGTAGGAGAATCAGATTCATAAAATAGTGGATTCAACCTAACTTTAGTACTATACCCACATTTGTATGGAGAGAAAATGTAAAACCATTTAGGAAAGATTAGCCTCATTAAATTCAGCTAGGATTTGAACAGCAACCTCCTTGTTATCAGAAAACCAGACTAGATAAACCTAATATTAGCTATTCAGGTCTGTCAAAGAGTTGAAACTAGTGGTGTTGGATATTCCTAGAGTAACCATGACTGCCTTGTGTGAGACAGCTCTGCAGAAGACAGAGAAAGAGAGAGAGAATCTCCGCGAGGAGCTACAGAAACTGCAGCAGGATGTGTCGGAGTTGAGGCAGCAGATCCACGACATACAGGAAGAGGAAAAGAAACTGCAGAAGATCATCCAGCAGGCTGATGAAGACAGACGACGACAAAAAAAGGAAATGGAGCAGGTGAAATACATAACATAGATAATCATGTGTTACTTCAGTGTTTCCCAAACTGTGGTGTGTGTACCACTCAGTTTTATTGACCATAAGATATGTTTAGATAGTAGTAAATCTAATGAATAGATAAATAAAGATATTGTAATGATGCCATGGACTTTTACAAGCCTTTATTTTCCTTTGTCATGGTTTTGTTTAGCTTACCTTAAATTTTAATTTAAAATTTTGAACAATTGTTTATACTTTATAAGATAACCAGGCCTGTTATCTTTTAAAACATAAACAATTATTGTTCCAAATACCTCTAATGCATATTATTTTTTATGAAGAACTGGAAGGGGTATGACTACACAGCTGATGAAAATTTGGGAAATACTTAAATACTTTAACCATCCTGTTCTCTTAAATTATATAGTTTAATTTGCTAATACCATCATATTAGCACACTAGTGCTAATGTGTGTAATATTAAAAAATAGAATACCATATATTGCAACCTTAGAGATTCCTTACTTTAGAATAAATTACTTGCAGTAATAACATTTGGAACTTGAACCTATATAAGAGTGGTGACAAAATTTAATAAAAGCTGTGTGTCTAATAAGTTCAATGCCAACAGAATGTATTTGAAATAATAAGGGATTAGTACTCATCATCATCATAATGAACTGTTTCCAGCCTGTGGCTGGGTCTGTTTAGTAAAATGCCTTCAGCTCCCTCTGTCCTTCGATCATTCTTCCTCGTGCACTCTCTTCCTCTCACTTGCACACTTGCTGCTATCTGTTCCTCCCGTCTCTTCCTTGGTTTTTCTTGCAGCCTCTTATCCACATACTTCATATCTATTAATCTTCTTGGAATCCTCTCCCCTTCCATCCTCATTACATGTCAATATAATCTCATCCTAGCTTTTTCTACTCCACTCCCAACTCTAGACCTTACATCTTAATTCCTAATCCTATCACTTCTGGTGAAAAACTTCATTCTCATGGCCTCCACTTTCCTTGTTTCTCTTTTATCCAAAGTCCAAGTTTCCGCTGCATATGTTACTATGGATATGAAGTATGCTCTATACAGCACTTCCTTACACTTAAGGGGAACTTCTCTTTTCCATAGGTCTCTTACACACCTGTAGAATACCTTTCTCTGCTGCCCTTATCTCACTATATCTTTTCTGCTGCCCCCTTTTGCCTCAATCACACTACCCAGATATTCTACACTCTTTGCTTCTTTCAAATCTACTCCATCCAGTTCTATCACCTTTCTTGGCCTTATTCTCTGCCTTGTCATCTCCATCACTTCACTTTTTGCCATACTAAATTTCATTCCACACTTTTTTTACCTCCTCATTCCATTCCTGTGACTGTTCCTGTACTTCCTCTTTTTTTTTTTTCCCCATACCATCAAGTTATCTGCAAACATTATTGCTCTCATTTTCTCTTCACCCAANCTTCCTTCACCTCTGACAAGACATCTTGTGAATGTGGGGAATGCCAGGCCTCCACCGTGGTTCGGATTCCACGTTAAGCTGTAGGTCCTTCATTTCATCTCACAATCACCCTACCATTACACATTAGCGTAAGTGCGTATAACCCGAACGGGTAGTAAGACGCGGTGCTAATAATAATAATAATATACAAATAGTAATGGTAATTAGTACTATTGTATTATAAAGTATGTGTGATTGCCAATACTCTGGCTTGGGGGGAATCTAGTAAATGATCCCAAACCTCCTTACAAAAACTATAGCAAGACCTGTGATAAATAACAAAGTTGTTCCTAAAACTTTTTTTAACACCGCATATTACCACCCATTTTGGTTATATGTCTGTTTCTAAAACTAATATACACCCTAGCATTAAATTTAAGAATAAAAGAAGGATAGAAGGGCAAGGCCTACACTCTCGCCAGAAAATTGTAGGCCTCAAAGTTCACAATTAAATCATAACAAGACACATAATTATAATATTTTCAGGGTACATTAGTCCCCTTCTTCAGCAGAAGAGGGTAAAACACAGATTGTACTATGGCAGCATGGCTTGGGGGCCAAATAAGGTTGCATAACCCTGATCTAGACTTATTATTGCTATTTATCTTATAAAAAGCGTAGGGATACATCAGTCTAGAGTAGACTAAACTTCACATCATGAAGTCTTGTTGAAAATAAACATAACAACTTCAAGGCAACTTTGAGATTAAATAGAGTTGCACTGTCAAAACCTACCCTTGAGGAAAATTCTGTAAATTTGTATTGGCTTCATTACTTATTTTAATTTAATCTCAACCTGCTTTGGTGGCCACATGGCTTAAGGCACTTCTTTCGCAGTAGACTAGACTGCCAATTATGAGGAGATCAAGGTTTGAATCTCAGTCAGGTATAGTGAATTTTTTTTCTTTCTAAAATATTATTATTATTATTAGCACCGCGTCTTACTACCCATTCGGGTTATACGCACTTACGCTAATGTGTAATGGTAGGGTGATTGTGAGATGAAATGAAGGACCTACAGTTTAACGTGGAATCCGAACCACGGTGGAGGCCTGGCATTCCCCACATTCACAAGATGTCTTGTCAGAGGTGAAGGAAGGGTTTGGTAATCAGATAAATTTGTGCCGGGACCGAGGATTGAACCCCGGCCGCCAGCACAGAAGTCTGTTTCTAAAATGGTTTTCCACTCTTCCCCCATGCAAATGCGAGTACACTTCCTATAAATATAACCTTCCTCATTCCTAAAACCACTAGCAAAATTAGTACATAAGAGTATAACCCGAATGGTTAGTAAGACACGGTGCTAAAAAAATAATAATTACAAGTAAACCTGTAGAGGAAAAGAAATAAATCAAATTAAGTGACATAATTTGAAGGATAAATTCTATAGTAGTCAAGTTGTGTCATAATTTGTTTTTACTAGGAATAGGCTCTTGGAGTCTTTGAATCCTCAAATTATGCTTATTAGTGGCTTAGCCCAACATAATTATAGCCCAAAAGTGACCAAAACGAACAAGCAGACCCTTGATGATTTGAGTAAAAAAAGACAAGTATAGTTCTATTATCCTTCAATAAATGGTTTTTAAGCAAAAACTCTTTTCAGTTTTTGAGTAAAATTTTGTTATGTAATAAGTTACAGGAAAGAGGGATGTAAACAAATAAAAAAGGAACAAACACAAAATACCTTTTTCAATGAAGAGAAGAACACAGTTCACACTTTACATTGTTACCAATAGACAAAGAAGTGATGGCTGCCTCCTGAAGAAAATTGAAACCTAGGTTGAGGGATTGGGCGATAATTGATTTTACTCACGGGTCAGCCATTATTTGTTTGTCCAGTGGCAGCAATATAAATGTTGAACTATATTATTTTCACTGTAAAAGCCATGTTGTGTTTGTGACCTTTTATATGTTTATATTTCCCTTTCTTGAAACTTCTTCCATATATAGCAGAATACATAATTTTTGTAATATTTTAAGTATTTTAAAATTAATTTATGAAACATTTTACTTTATAAAACAATTTTATAAACCTAATATTTAAATTTAACTTTCAAAATCTCACATAGCAGTAGACTTTTGGTTGACTGATCCCTCACACCTATAAGTTATAGTACACACACAATCTCTAGATTCAGACTTCACTTGATCGATGTCGTATGTTGTCACTAGCTAATGAATGAGAGAGACATTCTGGGGACCCAGCTTGTGAGAAGAAACGACGAGCAAGCCCTACTCTATGAGAAGATAAAGATTCTCCAGAGCACGCTCCACAAGGGAGAGGCTCAATATGATCAGCGGCTGGAGGATATACGCCTGCTTAAGCTTGAGATTAAAAGGCTCAGGTAAGCCTAATTTAAAAGATTAGGGTATACCTTTTTAAAAATAAAATCAATGGCATGTGTGCCATGGCTGATAATCTACCAAAAGAGTTTAAACTCCAAAACATTGATGATCTCTTGTAAAAGAACCCTTGACGTGCTAATGTTGCAAATAAAAAAGTGGGGTGAAAACAAATTTCTTTGTACTATTTTAGTTAAATTGGTTAACGTTAAGGGGTGAAGCATAGTAATGTGTCCAGCCTAACCATATTTATAAATCACGATACCCGACTTTCTCAGAGCCAATATACTTTTTTTCCATATAAATATTAAGTATATTATTAACATAATTTTATTAATATCACAGTTTAACACTCAGTACTGGGCCAAGATTATGTACCTAGTGTCATTTGGAATAGAGCACTAGGCTACATCATGGTTTAAATTAGGAGGGATAGCCAGCACACTTACCTTGGTGATACTGGAGTAGAAATTGTTTAGATAGAACACTAAAAAACACACAAACACATTTTTAAGGACAAGCTTTCACTGTCACAGACAGTTTTACCAAGGTAAGTGTACCTAGCGTCAGAAACCAGCCAATTTTAGGGATTTTTAAAAATTAATTTCTCAACAGCCCCACATTGTATTTTAAAAGAAGACCAGTTTGGATTTGCATTCTTCGGAGAAGCATTCTTCTTTATTCTGAATAATTAATCCTATGTGATATCTTGTAAAGTGCTCTTATTAGAGTTTAGAGTAAAAGTACTGAGTAAAAGGAAAAAACAAAAAAGTCTTACAAATTATAAAGAATAAACTTGCACCATCAGCTGGTTATGTATATTTATGTGATAGGTGTTGTCATGTACAATAAAATGTGCATATAGGCTCATAATTAATAGCTTCATAATGAATAATCCAAATTCTAAATGCTATCGGATTTGTAAATAAATTTACTATAAAATAATATTTAATTGACTATAGGCCTAACCACCAGATAATGTCACAATGTACCGTAGTCTATACATTAGAAAGTATAGTAGCCTATATGTAATAAATAATTCAAGTGTTTATCATTTATACACATATTATTAATAATTATAGATACATTTAGGCCCTATAATATACAATAATATTTTCATGTTGTTGTTTGCGAGATAGGCTTACCATAACATATTGTTCACTTTGTTTGTTTGGGTATTTATTTTTGTAACACTTAATTGGACACTTAATATGTATAAAACATTGAACATAACTGATACAAAAAAGATGATCACCAGCCCCGAAGGGGCTCTCGAATAGTCAAACGATATAGATATAAACATAAAAACACCAAAAAGAAAATCATATGTCGCCCTGGCGGGCTGATTCAAAGTTGGCCATAGGTTCATGGGCGGGAAAAATTAAACAAATCCCGTCCTGTCGCCGGTAGTTGGTTGACAGGGACCTAAAAATATATATTTATACATAGAGAAGGAACGACAGGGTAGAAAACATTGAAGGATGGGTGACCGGATGTAGATAAGACATGCAGGAAGTGAAGTGGAAGATGATTATGGTAAACTGAAAGTGAGGTGGAGCACCGGGAGAATAACAGATCGAGTGACTGGAAAACTAGCCAGGGGTACCCCGGCCCTCTGGTAGAGGACCGACTAAGACATCACATATTGCTTTATTAGTCAGAACACTCACGAGCACGACATAATTACATACATTCAACATGGAAAAATACCAGTTGATATTAATTTACTTTGAGTTTAGTAAAAGTTTGTGATAATGTTTATGACTGTTTATATTGATAAAACAGCATTGGATTCTATATTTTATCACTAATTCTGCCAATTCTTATATTTCATCTTCATCATCATCTATATCATCAGCTACCCAACCCGCCTCTGTGGCGTAGTTGGCTAACGCGCTTGTCGTGTTGAGCCCGACTGCTGAGGACGGGGAGATCGAGGTTCGAATCTCGGTCGGGTGAACTGGGGGTGGTTTTTCCTAAATGGTTTTCCACTCTCCCTCCACGCAAATGCGGGTTCACTTCCTTTAATTCAACCTTCCCAATTCCTAATCCATTAGTGTAATTAGTACTTAAGCGTATAACCCGAACGGGTAGTAAGACGCGGTGCTAAATAATAAATAATAATAAAAAAAATCAGCTACCCACTATTTCTGGGATTCCATTATTCAAAAAATCTTTTCTCCTTCCAATTGTTTATGCAGCACGAACACAACAAACAGAAGTGCATGATATTCTTCGCGCTAAGAATCAGTCAACTAAAGCTGCTTGGAGGGTGAAATGCAGGGTTGTTTTAGTTATAAGAACTCCACTCAGATGTGCTGTGAAATGCCATCTATGACCACAATTTGGAACTAACAGTCCAAGGAATACATAGTACTAACCAAACACATTGAAAACACGGGCAAAGATTTTATACTGATATATATTCAAGACCCTGTAGAATTGACGGGCTTGGCAAAATTCGAAAGAACGACCACTTGTAAATTCAATGGGCATGGTGCCAAGAGTGTTAATTTTATTTTTCTAAAGATATACATATTCTGAAATTTTAACACTTATTGAAAGGGTATGTTATTTTTTAATGATTAATGTAAAAATCACTTTTTGTTTTTGACAGGCAGGAAAAGGCATTGTTATCTCGCAGTATGACCAACATGACAGACTTGAAACAAGAAGTTTTCCATTTGGAACGAGACTTGACCAAGGAAAAATTGAAATGCCGAGCACTAGAAGAGGAACTCCAAAATCCTCTTAATGTGCATCGTTGGAGGAAACTAGAGGTTGGCATTACAGATATATTTTATATTAAATACCGGTAATATTGCACAAAAACACAGCTACCAATTTTTATAAAATATATAATGTATCACAAAATTTATAAATAAAAAGTTCCTTTAACAAAATAAATTTAGATGTACAAATACAATTTTAAACAAGGAAACAGTTCAATTTAAAAGCTTATAAATGGATTAAGTTTCACCATTGGAATTGTATGGTATAATCCCCTTTAGTGCACACTGTGCATTGTATACCTTAATATTCTTATGAATGGACATTTGGAGTAGCTTTTAGAAAATACAAACATGTTTGTTGCAGTTAACATTAATCTCATTTTACTAGATTATGAGTATTAGTTTCTTTAGGCTTTTATTTATAAGAATTGAAAGATGCAGATCACATGACTTGACTTATGAAGACATGGAATTATCTATTTAGTAACTTTTCTAGCTGCCAAATATGTTAGTTCATGAGAAAATTTGGTTGTATTGAGGTAATGTCAAATAAAATGCTAATGCGACTCTAAGCACACATAGCACTACAAAAATGAAAATATAACTTTTCATGGAAACCAAAATCAAAATATTTAAAAATTAATACTCTACAATGGAATTTTCTAACTCCTGTTAACTTATGTTAGGGCTCAGATCCTGATACATACGAGTTGCTCCAGAAAATTCAGCTATTGCAGAAACGTCTGCTGGCTCAATCTGATGCAGCAATAGAGCGAGAGAACCGGCTGCGTGAGTCTGAGAGACTATATATAAACTTGAGACAGTTGCTAGCTCGACAACCTGGGCCAGAGGTGTCCATCAGACTTCAGCGCACGCAACGGGCGCTCAAAGACAGGGGGCGCAAAATGAAGGTCAATATAAAGTATTTACAATTACAAGATATTTTAGATGAATAGATAGAATGAAATAAAGTCACTCTTCAAAGTTATTTACAAGTAAAAACTTGTTAAATGCAAAATTAATGTATTAGTCATTATGAATGTAAAAAAAAAATGCAATTATAATTTACAACATGATATTCACTCTTATTAGACTTCATAATAGTCTCTGTCTTATTCCAACCAATGACAAACATCTTAAAATTTGAACACTCACAAAACTAAATTACACGTTATTTATTCAAATCAATACAAGATACAAAAACTTATATTAGTTTTGGGCTGTTCTATTTACTCAATTTTCTATGTTATTTTCGGTGATTGATTCTATTTCTGAGCTATTTAAATTTTCTAAGCTTAAAAATTAATGTTAAATAAAACAGTAAATTTTTTAAATATCTTGGCTAGTGATTTTTTTATTATATTTAAAAATTAAAAAAGCACATGTATAATTATATAATCGGATTGGCAAGCATTTTAGCTAGTTTATCAAAAAACTTGAGTTCAAGAAGTTCAAAGACTAATAAGTAGAGATGGGCCCGTCGAATCCACCGAATCTTGACATGTATTCGAAATTCAAGGATTCAGTGTTTTACTGGATTCAATGGTCGAATCTTTCACCTCATAAACAAACCATAATTATTTTGAATTAAAAAATTAGGCTTACTTGAAAAGCACAACTTAATTCGTAATCATTATTTTGTCGGACAAAAGAGATAAACATGAACACATTTAAAAAAAATATTATAATTGTTAGGTGTATAAAATCTAACGTGCCTAATACCCTACCCTTGCACCTCTATGGGAAACTTGGACTCGACTGTTCTAGTACATGCTCACTTCTGAAACTTACACCTCACGAACAACCTTGTAAATATTTTAATGAAAACATTAAAACTCTTCAAAAACTGAAAATCAAAACTAGAACTACAAATTAACTCGAAATAAATAAAACAAATTACACCTTTTTTTTAAACAGAAATAAGAACAAATTACACACAGTAAAAAGTCAGCCGCCATAACGTATATGTTTACTCGCCAGAATGATGATTAAATTAACACGACTGTTAATTCTTACTACACGACTGGTTTTAATTATCCACAATTATGCAAATAACCCCATTTTATTTCATACAATCCTCAAGTTAGATATTTTGTTGGGTTTCATGAAAAATAAATACTGTAAACAGTTAGACACTGATAAAACTGTATATTAATGCCTACTTATTGTATATCAATTGTTTGTTTAGAATCGATTTAGGTAATCTGATCACTTAGTAAGTGCTATTGAGTATTAAGAATCACATAATGACTTGCTAATTCATAATTTGTTTTTAAATTGATATTAACTTAAATAGTTTATTATTTAAAGAAATATGTTATTAAAGTAATTGTAAAAATATTCAAACGTAGTCCTGCCTAATAAAATGTGAATGAACATATTGCAAGAGTCGAAAATATGTTTGTGTTTTAAATTGAATGTATTCTCAGAAATCTATACATTGCAAGAATCGAATATACGGTATTTCTTGTTTTCTATGCAAAGGTAGATAATAGATATAAAAGAAAATAATACATACTCATAATTAAGTTTAGTATTTCCAATCCAGGTTTAATTCAGGATGGCTACAAAACATATTTTACAAAATTTCCTTACTTTTCCAGGCCACATTTTTCGATTTTCCCCGACTACTTTTTTCCAGTTTTAATGGTGGATGATGACTTTTGTTATTATTGATCACATATTAAAATAAGTTTGTATCAACAAAACATAGTCATTTTTATCAGTTATTTAAAAAATTAAAATGTTATTTTATTTAGGTATTATTAACTTTTGTTTTAGTGTTTGGTTGCAATATTAATGGAATATTTTAGACATATTTTTAAATTCCCTGACTTTTCCTGTCATCCAAAAATTCCCTGACTTTTCCAGATTTTCCCTGTCTGTAGCCACCATGTTGTTTTAGTCATTTAAAAAAAATTGTTTATATTTTTATTTTCTAACTAAAATAAATTATAATCCTTCAATGATGATTAAAGTTGGCCAAAAGGTACTTATTCTATCAACACTTTTAAAAATAACTCAAAGACACTCAAATTTTGATTGATTTGATTTCTAAACAATAATAGGAGTCTAGATTGTTTAATTTGGCTGGATTTTAACCAGTATTTTGCAAGGGGTTGTTGGGGTTGATTAAAATTGAAAGCATGATTGCAATAAATCTTAATTTACAGTTTAGGCCAATATTGTGTAATGTAGCTAGGATTTGAATTCAAAAATCAAATGTAGATTCGGATTCGAGAAATAGTGGATTCGACCCATCCCTACTAATAAGTTATTAAAATTTAAACAAAATATCTTGGCACTTTTAGCACATTTTTTTTTGTCATTTCTCTTGGCACTCAAAGGGTTCAAATGGTTTAAAATAAGTTTATTAATAACAAACATTAAAGTGCAAGTGTTTATATCGTTAAGGTAATAATCCATAGATTATGAAAAACATCATATTTCCTTAGATTTTAGGGGAATAAAACATCAGTTTAATAATCAATTAGATTTGCTTGTGAATCAGTTTTTTATTCAAGTCACATATTTTTCAACTACCAGCTGGCTAGGCCCACGTTGTAGTCTTAATATGCCTTATAATCTATCTTAAGACTAGGACAAGCACAACATCTAGTCCTCGGCTGTTAATTTATCAATGTGAAAAGGTAAACCCATATTTTTCATCACTGATCAATTTTTGGCCAAGTCGGGACTCAAACCCGGAACCCTTAACTCAGTAGACAGTCATGTTACCAACTGAGATAAGGTGCCATAAAATATATGACTTGAATAAAAAACTTACCAAGGTTATAAGGTTATAGGCTGGAAACAATAATGGATGTAACTTGTAAATCATTGTGATGTTTTTGTTTTCCTTTGTGTGAACAATAATGAGTGATTAATCAAATTTGTAACTGTTAAGTTTTTTTTAACCTAAATCAAGGATGAAAATACACACAAAGAGAAACATAAAAATTTACAATTCCCTCCTTATGAGTTCTTATAGAGCAAAAGCAATTTTCTTGAGGCACAGCTATTATTGCTTTGTTCTATAGCAGCGGTGTGAAGATGTAAATGTGTGTATTTTTTGTATTGTATTGTGTATGTTTAAAGAACGTTAAAACTCCCAATTGTAATATTCTTGGTGTGTGCAGTGCTTGATATCTGAACTAAACATGTACGAGTCTCAAGCCGCAGAGTACAAGTTTGACCTGGAGCGAGTGAGCCACGAACTTAATGACGCCAAAAAGAAATATTTTGTTCAGGTAAAACTAAGTCATTAGTTCTGCCTGTAGAACATGTTTGATGTTGCTAAAACAATTTTGAGTTTCAATTTTCATAAAGAAGATTTTGTAATTTTGTAAAGAAGATTAATCAAATGATAAGAAAAATATGCAATTATGTAAACACAATTACATTGAAATCTGACACCTTAACTCGGTCAGTAGTGTGTCTGTCACTGAGCTAAGTGTCCCGATTTCAATCCCCGTCATAGCCGAAAATTTATCATTGGTGAAATGTGGGTTTACCTTTTCACATTGATAAATTAACATCTGGGTAATGGATGATGTGCCTGTCCTAGTCTTAAGTTAGATTATAAAGCATATGAAGCTACGGCAGGCCTATCAAGCCGGTAGTGGAAAAATATATGACGAATAAAATACTGACCCAGACCATAGGCTGGAAACGATAATGGACGATTGCTGTTCACGTACATTAATTTAAATATTTGTTGAAAAAGACAACTGGACATGAGAATAAAGCCTTGGACCCTTTGGTTTAGTGCGCCAATGTTATAACACTGAGCTATATAGGTTCGTCCCACACTTAGGGCTAAACATACCTCATAGTTTAAAAGTGGGTCTGTGATGGATGGATTGGCTTGATTATCGTGTCCAGGTGTCATGTTTTTTAACATACATTTAAAATTAATATTGAGAACATTCAATCACAAATTGAACATCATTTTATAAAATTGGCAATACTACATGAGGAACCCACAATAAACTCTTTTTTAACTGCATGATCAAATGTTATCCTTTTATGATTAAAAAACCTAATTTTTTGACCTATACATATAAAGTGGCATTTTAACATCTTTCAAAGATAGAACATTGCTGTATTTTAGAAACGTCGTGAGCAGAAAGAAAAGGAGCGTGCTCAAGAAGCTCTTGAGCCTGTCGTGAATGAAACTAGTCTAAACAAGCCTCGCTTCACCGGAGGAGGCTTCAACATGGCAGCAATACCAACCAAAGTGCAAACTGTGGGCTACCAAGTTTAACACTACTACACTTCTTGGCACAGCCTGGTATTTAGTATTGTTAATGCGCCAATTTTTAATACTCTTTTGAGTATTTTGTAATTTTTTTACTCATAGAATAAATATTATTTATACAAATTATGCTTTTATTATTTTATCCAAACCAAGAAAAATTATTTGTATTATTACATGTACACTTAATGTCCAATTATTTTAATTTAGCGAAGTTTTATCACTATGACCAAATCCGATCTTTAAATTATGTCTTTTTATGTCTATAAAATTCAAGTTTGAATATAACGTAAAATATTTTCAAAAAACTCTTAACAATTGGGCTATATTAGTTTTTATTGTATTTTTAGAGTTATGAACTGGGTTAGTATATTATAATTCATATGCTAACTGATTTAAACCCTCAATAAGTAAATATAACCCACCTCAGTGGTGTAGTTGGCTAACGTGCTAGTCGTGTTGAGCTCGACTGCTGAGGACGGGGAGATCGAGGTTCTAATCTCACTCGGGTGAACTGAGGTTTTTCCCCCCTTAAATGGTTTTCCACTCTCCCTCCACGCAAATGCGGGTTCACTTCCTCTAATCTAACCTTCCCAATTCGTAATCCATTAGCGTAATTAGTACTTAAAGCATATAACCCGAACGGGTAGTAAGACGTGGTGCTAAATATTATTAAGTAAATATAGTAATTATTCAGGATCAAGTGAAACATTTTAATTACATATAATATTATAATATGGAAATAAGAAACAATTGATTAAAAAAAATCCATGGCATAAGCCCACAATCAATCCATACTGACCAAGCGGCTGGCGCTGTTGCCTGTTAAGTGATAATGCCAACCTTTGCAGATAGAGGGTGTCATGTGGTCAGCACAATGAACCCTACAGCTGTTAATATCAGTTTTCTAGACTGGAGCTGCTACTCACAAGTCTAAGTATGATCCTGTTATAGACCCACTGCTTTTTATCATCAAATTCACCGACTTTTACAGTTTTTCTTGGTGGACAGGCATTTTATCATTTATTAAAATGATCACATATTTTTTAGTTATAAAACAAACACTGTACAATCATCTCATGTTAAGATCGACATATTTAGGCAATGCCTTTTGTTAACATTGACAAACAAAATCTCTCACTTTTACTTAAATGTTTAGGTGCACAGTCAGTCAAGTATTAATTCCCTGACTTTTCCTGTCTGTAGCCACCATGCTCACAGAAAAATCTGGAAGCATGAGGGATCAAACCTGAGACCTCTGGATCTGTAGCCAAAATCTCTTATTGCTAGACCATTAAGGTGGTTGACATTTAATAAACAAAAAAATTCAATAATAGTCATTCTTAGCAACAATATATGATGCTAGCACGTTGAAGAAAAAAGAATGTTTATGTAGAAGGAATAGAAAAAGGACTGTAGGTGGGAATAACGAGGGAAGAGACCATGCCTCAAGTTACTAGCTGCAGAAATGATTTGTTTTCTTTATTGAATTTATTAGTGTATGACACTTGGAGTCAATATTATGTGATACCCTGGAAAAGGAGCTGGTTTTTAAAGCTGTTTTAATAAAGGTAAGATAAAAGGTAAAAACCAGGCCTATGTTAAGTTTGTTTAATTCAAATTCTAATTTACCAGTCACATATTTATAAGAAGTAATGAATCATATTTCAAAATATTAAAATGGAAATAGGCAATCCATCTTTAAAAATAAATCACACAATTGTTTTGTATGCAAAATAAAATAACTGGTTTTATTGGGTTTTTAAATTGGACATTTTTTAATAAAACTTAGGTGTTTTGGGGGGCTGGGTAAAACTATACCAACCTTGATAAAAAATAGTCTATTGAATAAAACTGTCAAAAGACACTACTAAACTCAGGTCTAACTAAAGCAGTGGCCAATGATGCTCTGCGGTGAAACCAAAATATGCTTGGTCACATGTTGAGCTCTGAACAAATCACTGCCTGGCATATACAAGATGGTTCAGACAGTAACTTCTGTTTATTTTTATCAATACAGCGAGTAGTTGTGTATGTGCAGTAGTATAAAGTAACTCGGCAGCTATTTAGCCATCACAATGTTTACTGTCTACTGTTGACTTGAGTCGTGTAGTGATTAATTTAAAATGAATGCTTTCATCGATTATACAGTTATTTGTTTACTTTATGCAAAATAACAAAAAACACGAGTGCTGCTGAGATTCATTATCAACTGTGTGAGGGTTTATAGACCTAATATTATGGGTAAAGGAGGTATAAGACAGTGATGTAGGATGTTTAAAAATGCCCAAACAAATGTTCACAATGACTGAGCTTTCACTTCATTTTACACAAATTTTACAAACTGTTCTGTATGAAATTGTCAGTCAGATTAGATGATCACAAGTTTTGCACTTGGTGGACCATAAACAAAAATACAGTTTATGAAGTGAGGACACACTCATTCACAGAACAAACCAAAGAAGTCCAAGCAAACAGTGAATGTCAGGAAGCTTATGGTGACAGTATTTTGGGACTAAAGCTTGTTGACTCAGTCTACTCTCTTGACCTGATGAAGCTGTCTGTGACAGTGAAAAGCTTGTCCTTAAAAATGTGTTTGTGTTTATTTTAATGTTATATCTAAGCAATTTCTACTCCAGTATCACCTAGGTAAGTGTGCTGGCTATCCCTTCTAATTTAAACCAAAGTGTATTGTGAGCCATTACAGAAATTTTGGATGTTTCATCCCACCCTCCTGTATTTTTTACAGCCTGTCCTAAGTTACTTTTTGAACTACCCTCCTATGCATACAATATTTTTACTTTTCCTGCTCTGCTCCACCACAATTATCTTCATTTTGACTATATCCCTATTAAAATGTGTGCTCTCTTCTATAAATACACTAACCAACATAAAAATAACCTAAAAATATTGTTTGTCTAGTTTTAAACCAATATTATATAGGATTCAAATGTTTTTGTTATAAGGAACCAGAAGTCACCAAAATTTTCTACAAGCTTGATCCACCACTTAGGCTCTTTTTTAGTTTTGATGTCTGTGTGAATCAAGCTTAAGTCAGATTTTTATTAAAATATATTTAGTTACTTGAAAAAATATACAAGAAAAATATCAATAACAATGGTATAAAAAACACATGTCCTGGTTCAAATTTAAAAGATGTTTCCAAAAACTGTGATAAGAGTCCAATAAATAAAACATCTATTTTATTTCATAATCATTTTAATAAAAAATGTTTTGGTAGAAACATTTACTTTTAAATCTATGAAATTTGTCAATATTAAAAATGTTTGGAAAAATTAATAAATAGCGCCAAAATTATTAGATATGAATGTTCCTTATTTGCTGCAGTTTAATGTTGGAAAAAACCCTTATGGTCAGAACAAATGATTTCATGGAGAGTGACATTTTCATTGATTTCCTCTGCACTCACTATAATACGTTTACTAAAGTTATTTTAGCTTTTCTTGTGAATGTGGGGAATGCCAGGTCTCCACCGTGGTTCGGATTCCACGTTAAACTGTAGGTCCTTCATTTCATCTCACAATCACCCTACCATTACACATTAGCGTAAGTGCGTATAACCCGAATGGGTAGTAAGACGCGGTGCTAATAATAATAATAATAATAATATTAATATTTTAGCTTTATTTTCCTAAAATGTTTCTCTATTGTTGTATTTTCTATGTTACATTCCACAATTTGTATGATTCATTTAAAAATGATCAGACTTAATTTTATAAATGAGTAACCCCTTGTATTAATTTAAGTTAAACAGTACTTTGAGATGATGAGTACCTTGAAATAGTGACAATTCTTAAACTTTGTTTTTATAAACACACAGTTATTTCAACGCAAGACATAGTTTGAACTTGTACACAACCGCACATATATTTACAAATGTAATATTGTCACAGCACACTTCTGTGTCCGAATAAATGTCCAGAGGTATTTTAATCTCTCTTTATCTCCTTTTGAAACCGTACTTCTTACGTTCATAGAACAAATCTGTCTTGGAACTGCCAAGGTTCACAATCTTTGGACAACCATCCCTCTAAGAACAAAATAAAATCAATTAACGAGCAATTTTATATACACAATTTTTTAACAAAAAAGGGTCATGTTAATACTGTATTAATTAATATCTAAATAACCACATTATGTCAACCATTTGATTACTCACAAATAAACTTGAAATGTTTTAAACATAATATAAAGTTCAAGTTTTTAACACATGTCTAGAATATATTTTTGAAACTCGCTAATTAGCATGAGCATTGTATTGTATCCATTGTATTGTGTCTTTATTTTTAAAACTAAATGTCAATTCTCAGCTTTCCTGAAACATATTGAGTTACTATGAGGAACACATTGTCAGATAATGATAGCGTGACCAGAAGTAATACTTCTAAGTCTGTATTTGAGAAGTACCTATCATTCAAATTTAAACACAGTATAAGCAGCTACATTTTTCAGTCTCAATTATGAACAGTGTATAATCAATGAGTTTAATAGTGGTCAGTGTGTATAACCCAAATGGGTAGCGGTGCTAAATAATAAGAAAAATAGTGGTCATGAGAAGACAAAATTATTTTAATGAGATAAAAAAAAGTTCTTGGGTTTAATTCTCGGCATGGCTGAAACATTATTTAAATTGGGGTTTCCCTTGTAACAGTAATGAATTAATGGCCGAGGAGGGGAGAAGGTGGGTGGGTGGTAGGTCCTGTCTGTTTAAGACTTAAGATAGTTTATAAGTTATGTGCTAACATAATCAGTTGGTTTAGAAAGTGCACATATTTAATATCCCAAATTAAAAAAATTAACGGATATGTTTTTTAGAAGTCAAATAGAGTTAAGTGAATTAATACTGAATCAATTTATATTTTAAAAGGTGTTAATACCAACTCCCCCACACTTTTGGTAATTTTATACAATTATTGGATTCATTTTTGAATGAATATCTTTCCTAGTATTCTTTTTTTAAAATTAATTCTTCCAGTTTTAATAATATCAGGCAAGCGAACCCAATATTGCAAGGAATTATGGTTTCTAAATAAACACTAATAATATCAGGCAAGCAAACCCAATATTGCAAGGAATTATGGTTTCTAAATAAACACTTAAATGTGTCATTTCTTAGGGCTTTAAATTTTACCATGATATTTCCTCATGTACTAGTAAAACTTTTTTTTGTTAATAGGTGTGGGTAGATAAAATGTAAGTTAATACATTTTTACATGGTGAAAGGACAAACCCAGGCTACTCCTTATTGGTAGATGACCGAGCCATTAGATCAGCCTCTCAAAGCATTATAAGAAGCACAAGGAACTAAAAATGTTATTTTTGCATGTGATATCTCTTTTATTGAGCTAGGCTATACATTTCCATAATATCTTCATACTGGAGGAAATAAAAGTCTTATTTTAATTGATCTTAGTAATCATAATGGTTGTTGGACATAAGTGCAAAACTATCAAAGTTTGGTATTTTATTATAACACTTAGTCTTAGGTCTTAGTTTGCATGTTATTTATTTGTCGCTAAAACTTTAAGCTGATATTTTATCTTTATTAAGCACTTAATTTAATCAAAACCACAATGCTTTTCTTTGGTGTGTTTCACTAAAAATATACCAAATGAGTGTTCTCTAAATGGCACATCATGCTTTTGAACAACCATTTAGTCTACTATTTTTATGGTATCATGGCCTCTATTATTTGGGCATAGGAATTAACACACAGACTAATTGTTAATTATTTTAGTTAATTTCACCTAGAATCAAAGTAATGACCATTAGGCTTGTAGACAACCTCTTTACTCACACATCCCAAAGTGTGAAATTTTAATTTTAAAAGATAAACTTTGTTGAGTGAAATTTTAAATCTAAAAATATAGGCCAACATATAAACGTTATTTGTTAATCCTATAAATGTTATTTGTTAGACCTATAAATATTATTTGTTAGACCTATAAACCTTATTTGTTAGACCTATAAACCTTATTTGTTAGACCTATAAACCTTATTTGTTAGACCTATAAACCTTATTTGTTAGACCAATAAATATTATTTGTTAGACCTATAAACATTATTTGTTAGACCTATAAACATTATTTGTTAGACCTATAAACATTATTTGTTAGACCTATAAACATTATTTGTTAGACCTATAAACGTTATTTGTTAGACCTATAAACGTTATTTGTTAGTCCTATAAACGTTATTTGTTAGTCCTATAAACGTTATTTGTTAGTCCTATAAACATTATTTGTTAGACCTATAAACCTTATTTGTTAGACTTATAAATATTATTTGTTATACCTATAAACTTTATTTGTTAGACCTATAAACCCTATTTGTTAGACCTATAAATATTATTTGTTAGACCTATAAACCTTATTTGTTAGACCTATAAACGTTATTTGTTAGTCCTATAAACCTTATTTGTTAGACCTATAAACCTTATTTGTTAGACCTATAAACCTTATTTGTTAGACCTATAAACCTTATTTGTTAGACCTATAAATATTATTTGTTAGACCTATAAACGTTATTTGTTAGACCTATAAACGTTATTTGTTAGTCCTATAAACGTTATTTGTTAGTCCTATAAACGTTATTTGTTAGTCCTATAAACATTATTTGTTAGACCTATAAACCTTATTTGTTAGACCTATAAATATTATTTATTAGACCTATAAACGTTATTTGTTAGACCTATAAACGTTATTTGTTAGTCCTATAAACGTTATTTGTTAGTCCTATAAACATTATTTGTTAAACCTATAAACCTTATTTGTTAGACCTATAAACGTTATTTGTTAGACCTATAAACCTTATTTGTTAGACCTATAAATATTATTTGTTAGACCTATAAACCTTATTTGTTAGACCTATAAACATTATTTGTTAGACCTATAAACATTATTTGTTAGACATATAAACATTATTTGTTAGACCTATAAACATTATTTGTTAGACCTATAAACATTATTTGTTAGACCTATAGGCATTATTTGTTAGACCTAATACTTTTAACTTACATCTTTCTCTTGTATAGTACACTCCTTGCAATAGTATGCGTCTGAGACACCCGGACCTCCGCAAATCACACAGCGGCCTTGGTAAGAACCGTAGTTGCACTCATCGCATATGCGAACAAGTGTGCAAGGCCGCACGTAAGAATCACAAATTACACATTTACCATCACATTTCTCACATAACCGACCAATGGCTGGAACAGAAAATTTTGTAAAATAATTATAACCACAATGGCAAGTTATGCATATTTTGCATGTTTAATATTATTTACAAAATCGCTTAAAAATCAAGAATATAATATTTAATAATTTTAATAATATCATACACTTCACTGCTTAGTCAAACTTGTGATAGTGATAAACAGGCACCTAGGACCTTCTTCAGTGGACACATCATCTAATGCACTACTCTCACAGTAGACTAGACTGCCAATGACGAGGAGCTCGAGGTTCGAATCTCGGTAGGGTATCCTGAGGGTGGTTTTTACAAAATGGTTTCCCACTCTCCCTCCACACAAATATGGGTACACTTCTTTTAAATATAACCTTCCTGATCCCTAAAAAAACTATTAGCATAATTAGTACATTTAAGCATAGAACCCAAACGAGTAGTAAGACGTGGTACCTAAAAAACAAGCACCTAGGATTCTATTTCAAAGGGGTAAGGGGCGCCAAAGTAGTCTACTCAGCCATATATTTTTCATTGTGGTTAGGCATGTATGTAAGATTTAGGGGATATATTTGACCTGAACACTCATTCAAACCTTTAACAATGTTGTATGAAAACATTCTATAATTTTTTAAATGAATGATTTGTGAGATCAAGCCTACTTTTCTGCATTTTACTTGTGATTTTATTAAGTTTAGATTCAATTGTATTACTATTCAAAATAATCAAACTTGATAAATCTTGGTATTATCTTCCTAGAAGCACTTTGTTTTCGAACACCCTATATTTCTTTTGGTCATGTAAGGTAAAAGCAATGAAATATATTAATATAACTACAAACAAGTGTCTTATAATAGATTGATACTGTCTATCCTATCACCATTATAACCCATCCCATCCCAGCCAAACCAAAACTAACCTTCCAAGTGTCAACAACATAAATTCTTGAAACGCTGGGATCCTTAAATATCTTGCACTAAAATACTGTCCTTAAATGTGATCACTACATATGATTATGAATGTGTGACGTGTCAAAACAGCTGTTTATGATTATTTAAGGAATAGGCCTACTATTAGAAATCCTTAGCGTGGAGGGAATGAATTAAGATGTTATTTTCATTTAAAATATAGTTGCCTATTACTTGTAGTCAATGAATTATTCAATGAGATAACCTACATAAGTGTGAATTTGATATAAAAAAGTTTGTGTTTGAATTAAGAGAATTTTTTTCTTTACCTTCTCGCTAGGATCCTGAAATATCTTGTACTAAAATACTGTTCTTAAAATGTTTTAAACAATCTACAATTATTTTATTTTATAATACTCTTAATTTTGATATCAATTGGCTAATTGTAAGACAAGGCAAACTAGCCTTGACTTCATCAAAATTTACCAAAATAAGTACAATAAATAAATAGGCTAGGAATTAAATAGACAAAGCTATTATTTATGCTTTTAGTGAGGATTACTCCATCTAGATATCCTCTTCTTAAAATTGAAAAATGACACCTGTACACGAGAATCGAATCCGGGACCTTTGGCTTAGTACGCCAATGCTCTAACCACTGAGCTATCCAGGAATCGTCCCATTTCCAGGGTCATTCTTCACTCATATTTTAAGGCAGAGTCTTTGATAGACGTGCAGAAATGGTCAGCTACAAATGTGTGATTTTATTGAGATCACGATCTATCAGATCATGCAGCCACCTTCGACTCAGTAGTTGGCTTATTGCTGCCACTTGTACAAATATTATAAATGTAAGGGATTGCATATTTAAGAATCAAATAGCCAAAGTTGATAGCTTGTGATCTTAATAAAATCACACATTTGTATCCGACAATTTTCGCACGTCTATCACAGACTCTGCCTTAAAATATGAGTGAAGAATGTCCCTGGGCATGAGATAATTCCTGGATAACTCAGTGGTTAGAGGATTGGCAGAGTAAGCCAAATGTCCCGAGTTTGATTCCCGTGTCCAGGTTTAATTTTTCAATGTCCAGGAAATAGTCTAAATAGGCAAGATGTAAATTTGCTTTTGTTGTGTGTATAGTTGGAAAAAATATTTTATTTATCATACAACAAAGACCAAAATTGAGTGAGTGAACCCACTTTCCTATATGAAGGGTACAATAACCTAAAGAAACTATCTCAAACACTATTTTTGATTCAAAACCTGATTTTCCTTGAACAAAGAAATTAATTAGATGAGGTTGACATCCAGGCCTGCGTGCTCTCTGATCTGGATAGAAATATTTTAAGTGACTTATAATGGCTGTATCTGAATAGTCTACTTCATGCATCGTCGACCCTTGACGTTTACTCTATAGTTGCATTAGCAATCACATGATCAAGTGCAGATCCGTCCAAATAGTCACGAAGTGTGCTAATGCACCCTTCATACACCCTTGATTGAGTCTAAGGGCGACAGTAAGTTACCCTTGACACGCGGTGTTTGATCGACATTTGTTTAATTTTTTGTCTGCTAGAGAGAGAACCCGTAGAGAAATGTGATCTTTGAATAAATAAACTGGTTGCTTTGTAGAGTTGTATTGTGTTGTATTGGATAATTTGTCTAATTTGTCATGTGCAATGAAAATAAGTCACTTCAAAGATGTAAATGGCCTACGCTAATTCGGGCTGATATAATTATGATGTTTAAAATAGTTTCTAAGATCATTTGTAGGAAGCAGCACTGCGGACTCAAGGGTGTGTTAAGGCCCAGACACAGACTCCGTATCCGTAGGTCCGTGGTCCGTACTCCATGCTCCAGGTACATAAGAAATTCTACACGCGATCACAGTCTCCGTATCCGTAATCACGTGACCGTTTCAACCAATGAGGTAGTATGAGACTTCATCCAATCAAAAAATTCGAAAGAAAATAGTCTACAGCACAGAGCGCGCGTCAAGCAGTCAGCTGATCAAAGAAACCAAAAACAACTTTGTTGAGAAAACTTGTCTGCCAAAATATTCTCTAAGTCGAGTCCATCTTAACTTACATTCTTCAGCTGCACAAATATTTTTTTAAACCATATATTAAATTTTTACAATTATTTATACACTTTTCAATAGCCCTAAATTATTCTCAAAGATACACTAGAAGAATCCAACCTGGTTCAGAAACTGAATGGTATAAAGCGTCACTTTCGTGTTGTACTGGCCTGCTGAAGACGAGATCGGGGTTTGAATCCTAGTTGGCTCTACTGAAGGTGGTGTTTTTCAAAATGGTTTCCCACTTTTCTTCCATGTAAATGTGGGTAATTACCTCTAAAATGCTTTCGTCCTCGTCCCTATCCCATTAGAGTAATTATCTATATACATATATGCCTGAACAATTAGGACAGTGGAATAAAAAAATAGAAGACTACATTTGGGATATTTGAAAAGATTAATAATTAATTTGTCACTGTGTCTTACTACCCGTTTGGGTTGTACACTTAAGTATTAATTTTGCTAATGGGTTGTGAATTGGGAAGGTTGAATTTAGAGGAAGTGAACCCACATTTGCATGGAGGGAGAGTGGAAAACTATCTAGGAAACCCCCCAGTTCACCTGAGTGAGATTCGAACCTTGATCTTCCCATCTTCGGCAGTAAAGATCAACACAAATCTAGTGCGTTAAATAACTACACCACCGAGGCGGGTATTTGACAAGATACTTCTATGTGCTAAAAAAGCAGAATTATTTAAAAAACAACTTTGGGCTTTGCCTGACATATTAGGTAGCCCCTATGAGTGGTGCTGCCCTTTGCGGCTATCACAAACTTGCAAGTCCTATTTCAATATTAATTACATGTGCCAATGTACACCAGGGGAAAGAATGCCACCCAATCTGGCTAGAGTGGTTTAGATTCCACTCATGCGAACATGTTCCTAGCTCAGGTAGATTTTCTAATTGCCTAAAAAAGGACTAGGCATAGTAAAATATATGAACAGATACATTATGCATGTAGAGCCTGAAGACGGGGAAATCGCCGTTCAAATTCGGTCGGGTGCAGTGAGGGAGGGTTTTCCACTTTCACTGTACAAAAATGTAGGTGCACTTCTTCAGAATTCAACCTTCCTTATTCCTTCCTCTGAATTCAACCCTTCTGATCTCTAACCCATTAGTAATTTGTATGCAGGCCTATCACCTGAATAGGTAGTAAGACGTGCTAAGAAAAAAAGAATGGTTTGTATTACAGAAGTACAAACATGTCTCTAGTTCAAATGAATTTTCTATAAGTGCTTATAAAGGACTGGGCTTAAAAAACAGAGAGGTTTGGGTTCCACTATTACAAATATTTTTCTAACTCAGGTGGATTTTCTAACTGCCTAAAAAAGGAGTCACCCTGATAAAAAAAAATACTAGTAGAAACTATTTATGCATAATTTTTTTTTTCTAGTTTTCATAAATAAACGCAACATTTAAAAAAAGTGGTTTGGCTTCCAAAGTAAAAGTAGGCCTACTTGTAGCCAAGGCTACTGGTATCCCAATGATTTCTGAAATACATAGCCAGGCATTTTCCTTTCTTAATGCGTCTTTAAACTCTTTAAATTTTTTATTAAACAAAACAGGCCTTTGCCGAACACAATCAATAAGAGAATCCATTTCAAAATCGCTAGTATCCATATTTATCAATTAGAAAAAATGTAATGACGCTAGTAAATGGAGTATAAACCAAATAATAGGGGTGTTGAACCTACAAAAGCAAAGTCAATATTTCTGAGAACTTGATATTTCTCAGAAAACACTTTCCTAGAAGCCACTCTTCCCAGGGTGTTTAGATTTTTAAAAATGTTTCTGAAATAGGTTCGCGTGTAGCCATCTTTTCATTTTGTATATGTTTCCATAGCGACGGATTCTATCACTACTATTCTTTCTTTATTTCAAGGCGCATGCGCATATTTACTCGGCTGTGATTGGTAGTCCGTATAAACGAGTCCGTAGAAAGTTAAAGTTGGGCAACTTCTACGGAGTAAGGACTTAGGGCGCGGACATACAGAGAGCAACTCGCAACGGCAACGCAACGAAAACTGCAGTTGCTCGTGTAGAGCACATAGAGTTGAATGCAACCGTTTATACTGCGGGAAACGAGAGGAAGACTGCAACGCAACTGCTGGGAAACTCGCGCATCACCAGTTTCCCGGGCACGACATGCTGTAAACCAGTTTACCAAGTTCCTTAGTTGCTCTGTGTGTCTGTGGAGGATCAAATGAATGAAATGGCTGCTGCTGAAGAATATAACATAATATTCGTTCATGTTGTAGAAAAATATCCGTGTTTATATGATACAATATAATATGAGCCCAATAGTAATAATTTATTTTTAACACATTACTACCATTATTTATGTTTAAACCCACCTCGGTGGTATAGTGGTCTAAGGTGTCAGTCTTGTGTTGGACTTTACTTCCGGGATTGGAAGATTGTGGTTTGAATCTCGTTTGCATGAACTGAGTTTTTTTTTTCCTAAATGGTTTTACACTCTCCCTTCACGTAAATTCGAGTCCCACATCCTTAACCCATTAGCGTATTTGGTTTGGTACTTAAGCGAATAACCCGGATGGTTAGTAAGATGCGGTGCAAAAAATATAGTTTATTAAAAGGACCGTCTATTCAAAACAACACGGTAATTGTCAGTAAAAATGATAGATACAGATTTTTTATCATCAGTTTTATATATTTAACTTTATAAAACAAAAATATAACATTAAAAAAAAATTGAAGGAGGCTCTGCAACTCCGAGACGCTTATGGATGAGCCACCACTGGAAAATATGCCCTTTTTGTCTATGTATTTATGTTTCTGCTTTGTCAAAAAAAATTTACTATCACTAATAAGTTTTGTGTGTGGAAAAACAACACAAAGATTAATGCAACTTATAAAACAATTCTTTTATTAATTGCACAGTATAACACAATATAATTATTTTAAGGGATGTTTATTGTCCATTATTGTTATGTTATATACCTTTTGCCTATATCTATTCTATTGCACAACGATCACCAACCATGTAAGCCCATTGGTGAAACGTTTACAAAATAGTTTGCCAGTTTATCCCTGCAACAAACCGACTGTGATCGAGAGGTCCGATCATCATCAATGCATCTAACACGCGGTTTCTTGTAATCAAAATCATCAGGTATGGACATGTGTCCATCTCTAATTCTTGTGAAATTATGTAACACACAAGCTGCTTGTACTATAACATTCAAGTGATCTTGTGTACACTGATTTCTTTTTTCAAAAATACGCCATTTCATACTCATAAGTTCAAAAGCACACTCAATGCTCTTACGTGCTCTAGATAACGTGTAGTTAAAAACTCGCCTGATATTGTTTAAATTACGTCTATTAAAGGGTCTCATGATGTATTCCCTTAAAGGGAAGGTTTCATCGGCACAAAAATAGTAGGGAAGTGGTACGTGTGTTTCATCACCTTTGTGTCAAGTATGGATGAACCGAGAAGCTCTTCGCTTTAGTTTCCGCCGTCGTTGAATGTAAAACAAAATGGTAGCCTCCTCTTCTGACATCTCGTAAACTGACACTAAATAAGTTTTATCCTATATGAACATTAAATGCAACTAGAAACCAGACACTATCACGAAGCAACTAGTAGAACTAAAGTTTTCGTTGCGTTGCCGTTGCGCGTTGCTCTCTGTATGTCCGCGCCCTTACGGATAAGGACTCTGTGGCCAGAGCAATCTGATATTGTAGCATCGATTTCTTACGGACCACGGACCTACGGATACGGCGTCTGTGTCAGGGCCTTTACTGTAAAGTCATCAAGTCAAGTGTACTAAATGTACAGCCAATGTGTACGCGACGACAGTAAATAACCATTTATTTTTCAAATTATCATTGAAACAAAACTTACAGAAAATATAATCTAAAATCATTGAACTTACCAACACCTGGTTGTTTTCTACAAAATATAAGATCAGGATGATGTTTTGCCATAGCGAAAAGAAATAATTTGAGCGATGTAATATAATTTAAGAAGAGAATTAACTTATTTACAGCTTCGAAACAAACACGCAGTAGTGGACATAAAAGCTCCACAATCACAATAAAGTATAAACCATAGATCAAGTTAAAGTATAAACAAATACCTTATGAAACTGGTATATGCATTGACGGGTATAAGATATTAAGTTAACCGTTTTTAGCCAACATTGGAAAATGAAGAATAACTAATCAAAACGGCTAGTTCTAAGATATCCCATAGAGACCAGCAGATGGAAAAGTTTGGTTCTAAAATCGCTCATAGAGCGCACAGTATGTAATAGTTTAATTTAAAAAGATCTCATAAATATCAATAAAAGAAAAGAAAAATTAATAGAATATACGAGCCAAATTTAAAGCGCTATAATTTCTATGTTTGAATCTACCCCACAATCACCGATGGTTAAATTTATAGTATTAAGTGTAAATACAGACCTTACATAGGTGTGGAATCTGGCTTCTGGAAATTTAGAGCACATCACCTTTAAACATTAGATGGTGCACAAAATCGCACCAACTTGAATTCACTATAACTTCTATGTCTGAATCCACCTCACGATCACCGATGGTGGCAATCATAGTACTAGTGTATATATCGACCCTACATAGGTGTGGGACCTGGGTCTTCTGGAAATTTATATCACATCACCTTTAAACATAAGATGGTGCACAAAATCGCACCCTATACTCACCAACTTGAATCCACTATAACTTTTATGTTTGAATCCACCCCACAATCACCGATGGTAACAATTATAGTACTAAGTGTATATATCAACCCTACATAAGTGTGGAATCTGGGTCTTCTGAAAATTTATATCACATCTCCTTTAAACATTCGATGCTGCACATAATCGCGCCCAATATTCATTAAATTTAAGGCGCTATATATAACTTCTATGTTTGAATCCACCCCACGATCACTGATGGCGGCAATTATAGTAATAAGTAGGGAACGAATTTATAGGTACTAAAAGTTTTTAAAAAGGCAGGCAAATAAGCACTAAAAATCACAAAAATAGGCTCATAAAAAGGCATAATAATGTAAAAAAAAAGGCAATAAATAGACACTAAAAAGAAAAAATAGGCACATAGATAGCCATAGTAGTGCAAAAAAAAATCACCAAAATACTAACAGTTTGTATTATTCACTCTTAAAATCCAGCATACACTTTCCATAAACACAGATTAATTAATTTTATGGTTTATAGCTAATGATTAAAATTAAAACCTCTCTCACCCAAATGTGTTAACGAAAGAAAAATACCAATGGTTTTCAACAAAAGGACCTAATTGATAATATATAAAAACTAGAATAACTGTTTATTAATTATTGTAAGAACTTCGACATTTTCCTTGCTAAATCAAAATTAGTAACGTACACTGAAAAGCAGGGTTGTACTGAGCCACCGAGAAATGGTGGGCTGATTTGTTTTGAGCTGTCCTAATTATTTAAAACTACTTTAACCTTTAATCTAAAATATATTTATAAATCCAGAAAAAATTATTAAATTTTAGTCAAACGTTCCAGTGTTTAGATCTCAGGGTGGCCAGAATACACCATTTCTGAAGATATACGATGGTATTAAATTTAAAACGGCCAGTTTTAAATGCCTGCTTTAAAGCTTAATAATCTTATTGCTTCATACGTTCTCACTAGCACCATAAATATCTAAAGATGTTGCCTCTAATGTGTTGTATTTTCCTTTTTTTATTTTCATCACTTTGTCTAACTAATAATTTGGATTGTATGCGTTGATTTTTAAAAGAAGGAGATACTTTTTTTAACTGAGCTACAAATGAAAAAAAAAAATTATGCTAGGTTTTTTTTATAAAAATGTTTTAAGTGTTGAATATATTATTAGAAATTAACTAGGCCTATAAACCAAGAATAAATATAAACACCATTCTTAAAAATCTAAAATGTGATTCATTTATTAAATTCTTTCTTAACTATTTTGCATCGAGATTTAATAATAATAATCGCCAATGCACTAGTATGTCAATTGCTTTGCTACGTCCCTCGAGATCGTGTGCGTGAGGCTGAAACGTTGGCAGGCCTGCATAAAACAAATAAACATTTTAATGTAGAAATCTTGCAGCTATAGAAAAAATAGTCAAATGCTTGTAGGAGACATAGATAGTAGGAGTAGGAGATGACAATTAAACATTCAAAAGCTGATGATATTATCTCTGAATGAAATGTTTAAATGTTATCGCTACGTTTAGAAGTTGTTTTTGCCCTAAACGTCAATAAAAGTAGAAACAATGACAAATACATACGAGATAGACATTGTTTTTCAAGAAATAGTTAATCATAATTTACTTGTCAAAGCTTTAATACAGGTAAAGTGTCAAATTAATAGTAGAATATATGTGTGTGTGTGTGTGTGTATACAAAAATTAAAATTTTCATGCAACCCTTCTGTGTGATATAATTTGGAATAACCTTAGAAAAACCACCCCCAGACCTCAGTATGTCAGACCAGGATTCAAACCCTAGTCTTATCATCAGTAGTCCAGTCTATTGTGAGAGTGACGACTTAGACCATTCAATAGATTGATTAATCTACAGGATAATTCTTTGAGCGCCACATCTTATTCAACGGTTCACAAGTGCCCATACTTTATTACACCATGGTACTGTATTCTTTATTCTTTTATTCTTTTTCACTAAGTGGTTTGTGTTTTGGAGTCTTGGTGTTGTGTTTTTCTTAACATAGTAGTCTTGACATAGTAATAACTAATTTATTAATACATTAGTTTGATTAGCAAATAAATCTAACTCGAACAAATGATTTTCTTAAAAGTGGCTATAAAATCATTTTTATCAATACAGTATTAGTTTAATTAGCGAATAAATATAACTTAAATTAATAATTTGTTTAAAAGCGGCTATAAAATAATTTTGATCAATACAGTATTAATTTAATTGGTGAATAAATCTAACTTAAATTAATAATTTGTTTAAAAGCGGCTATAAAATAATTAATTATTAAAGAATTCATATGTTTTTATTTATATATCACAGCCATATGCCAAAATGATATAGGTCTAAAATATGTTCAATCTTGTTTATGGTGGTGGCCTGGTGGTCTAGGGGTAAGGTGTCAAGACTTCTATGCTGGCGGCCGGGGTTCAATCCTCGGTCCCGGCACAGATTTATCTGATTTCCAAACCCTTCCTTCACCTCTGACAAGTTATCTCGTGAATGTGGGGAATGCCAGGCCTCCACCGTGGTTCGGATTCCACGTTAAACTGTAGGTCCTTCATTTCATCTCACAATCACCCTACCATTACATATTAGCTTAAGAGCGTATAACCCGAACGGGTAGTAAGACGCGGTGCTAATAATAATAATAATTGTTTATGGTAATTTATGTTTAAAGAAAAGGTATTTTTTAGGATATCAACCACTGTACGGGTCCTTTAGAACTTCTCAATGAACTTAATTGTGAAGGCCGTACAAAACTTGCAGCTTTAAGGAAACACATAGACCGATTAGAGTCTCTTGCAAAAGAGCAAGAAAAACCTCTAGAAAGGATAGAACTTCTTCGAGAAGTTGCTAGTCACAAAGAGCAGCTTACTAGGTAAAGTTAATAACACCTCTATATAATATAACATTTAAATTTGGTTGTTTGATTACCTACTTGTGTGAAAGGTTGGTCTCGATGCTTTGGAATTTAATTCATTAGGCTACTCTTTATTAGAGATTAAGGTGCGGCAGAAAGGAGTGGAAGTATTTTTCAGTTTTTATAGAATGTTGGCAAAAATAAATCAAATATTTCTCCAGTAGCAAAATAGAGTTTAGTTTTCTGCACATGCTAATATCAACAGATCTTGAATATCGGTCAAGGGTGTCCTAGAATGTTGTCAAAACATTTTCTCTTTATTTAAAATGTTTTGACAACATTACAGGACACCCTTGACAGATATTCAAGATCTGTTGATATTAGCATGTGCAGAAAACTAAACTCTACATTGCTAGTGGAGAAATATTTGATTTATTTTGGCCAAAAAAATGTAATGCTATAAAAACTGTAAAATTATTCGTGCTCCCTTCTGCCGCACCTTAAGGGTTGTATTTAAATAGGCAAGTCCTGGGACTCAACCAATCTCACAATATAAAAAACAACAAGCATTAGAGTATGAATGAGGGATTGGCTGACCTCCAAATATCGACTATGTATACAACCCTTAGTTAAACATAGGCTTATCATTTTCTGTGAGTACTTTAAATAATGTTTTCAATTTTTTCCACAGTTAACTCATACTGCGGTGGCAGTTGACTAATCACTCGTTGGCAGCATGGTTAATAGATATCTCTCCAACATCAACAGTTGGCTTAGTAATACCTTCCCCTAAGGTAATCTAAACTTGGTGACCGATAGGGCCAAGACCCCATGTTATCCCAACCCTACACCATTTTTCATACCACTTCTCTTGGTCATTTCCGCCCCACTTCCTAATTCTAAGTTCTGTCATAACTCTGTCTCAACTCTCGCCAGTGGCCGCATGGCTTTACTCTCATAATAGATTAGACCGCCGATGATGGGGCGATTGAGATTCTTATCTCGGTCGCGTGTACTAAGGGTGTTTTTCCCAAAAGGGTTTTCCACTCTCTCCACACAAATGTGTGTATACTTCCTATAAATATAACCTTCCTAATCTTTCAAATCATTACCATAATTATTACATAGGCGTAATAACCCAAACGGGTAGTAAGACACAGTGCTAGAAAAAATAAAAATAACCTCTTTCTCATTTCTACAGGATGATTTGCAGCTTTATATACAAACTTTAATGGGAGCTAAGGAACTTTAAAACAAAACTTATTATAACACATGTCTCCTGAAGTCATCATTAGGTGATAGAAAGCGCTGTTGGTGCATTAATGAAAGGCAGAAAGTGTGTAATTTACAGCAGTTGCTTAAATAAGTCACCGCAAACAGTAATGCATGCCTGACAATGTTCATTTATTGATTGCCATACATTATCAAAGATTGCTCGGGCCCAAAAGCTAGATGCATGTCGACCATCTCAGAATCCATGAAATACTTCATGTTAACATGTACAAAGTCTGCGCTACAAATTAAGAGGGCAAAAAATAATCATTTGATGCGCTGCCCAATAGAATTATTGCAGCCATACAGTCATTAGTGAAAAAGGTTTGTTTTAGTTTATCCTAACTCCTGTTAAAATCTGTACAGAGTTTTTCAAATCATCCTGTATACAATGTGTACTGACTGCTGCAATATAAGCGATAAACAAAAATTTACATAAAAGCTGGGGGCAGAGCAAACATATCAATTAATGGTAATTCATAGATAAAACACTAGGCCTATAACATTCCCTGGGATAGAAGGTCTTGCAGATTGCATATGCCAGGGACAAGCTGTGTCAAACTTGCCTGCAGCACCACTCTTGTTCAAAATCCTGCATGTACTTATGTACTTGGGTCAGATCATTAGTCATTGTCCTGAGCCACTTTACTTCACTTCAAAACAATTTCATGGGTAGATCTAACTTTCACGATCCCTACTTACCACCAAACACAAAATTTATTAGACAATCTGAACATCTCTTGGCATCTTCACAGCCTGTAGTGATCCAGTTAAATTGAATTGATTTCTAGTGTTTTTAAATGTAGGTTGTGTCAATTTTATTTAGTCTGACTGTACTGTTGTTGTTTCATTTCCCTACATGTGCAAGCAGTCGACAGTGAAGACCATTCAGTTTGCTTGCTTACAGCCCTCGCAATAATTAAAGAAAAAACCTTGCACTGTAGGTGCATGAAAGAGAGCAATATGGTTCATTTGTAAATTATATTGTTTTTATGTTCGTTTTCTAAAAGTAGTTTTACTTGTGTCCGTAAAAGCTCAGCAGCTCCCCGGCACAATCTGAGTTTGAAGCCTCATAATTAGTTGTTTTTTTTTGCTTTTACTGGACAGAGTTGTTAACTTTCGATTCGGGCTAAGATATGCGTGTGCCGATATGGCAAATTCATTATGATCTATATATAAAGTGAATCAACTTTCAAGCATGTACTTTTTTCGACTATTAAACAAAAATGATTTCTGTAATTTCTAAATAGAAATTGTATCAAATAACTTAATAAAATGTGTTTAAATGATAACATATTTAAATTGCGGATCTCAAGTACATGTTGAAGATACCGTATCGCAAGAAGCTGTCTTGAGTAATTCCAAAACTCCAGCTTCAAAAGGCCAAAGATTTTTCCCCCTCTCCGTTAAGAACTTATAAAAGCATTATCTTGATCTTATGACAAGGCTGTAACCATTGTAGATGGGTTAAATGTCGAAATCTCTCGCCCTAGAAAATTGCATAGGTTTAATTTGGCAATGAGCAGCTTAATGCTAAGAATGATTAGAACGGTTGCTAGGACAAATATTATTCCTAAGAGAAGATGGAATATAAGTAAAATAAGATGTATTATTTAAGGACTAATTAATAATTTGGTTACCAATGTTCTGTTAAGTTAAATTTATAGCATGTAAAATGTCTGAAAAACACCAATAAAAAAAATTGGAAAGTATTTTACTTTGTGTATTATGTTCCTAGTTAATGTACACTTTTTTACTGTGTTTTTTTAAAACAAAGATCATTATAAATTTTTGTTTCTAACTTTTAGGTTGCAAACACTTTACCATTGTTGAAAGGCACTTTTAGGCCTACATAAACATTTATATAAGGGGACTGTGCCAAATATTGCATATTTGCCTAATATCGCACACCCAGTTTTTTAGACTGGTAGGGTCTACCATTTTGTGGTATCTAGTGGAATGTGTAGCTAATGATGTATGAACTTCACCAAGTTTAGTTGATCTTTGAGTGTTTATAATTTCAGACATTATTTGAGTTAAAAAATTTGTTAGAGTTGTGATATTTCAAAGAGGTTTGATTGAAGCACCTATTTCTTCAAGAAAGGTATGTGAAAAATGCATTTATTACCGGGATTACACTCATCATAATTCATGTTTTATTATAATGTATTTGGTTTTCACATAGAATCATTTCTTGGCACTCACCATGCCCCCCATTTTGTTTTCCTCGGTGTGCCTATTAGCGCACACCAGGCATATTCATAATATCGCACTCTGCAATATTTGGCATAATAGTAAGACATATTTATTCATTATAGATGTCACCAAAGAAACGAAAGGCATGGAACTCAGGTGATATGAGGGAAAGCTGTTAGGAGGACGGGATTATTAAAGGCATCAAAGACATTCAACGTTTCAAACTCCACACTAAAAGACAAAGCCAGAAGTGAAGAAGAGGTTGATAAGTTCGTTAATTCAACACTTGGAGGAAACCTGTCTTACCCAAAGAAATTGAAGTTTTCCTTGTCCCATACTGCTTTCGGATGGAAAAACAGTTCTTTGGTCTTACTAATAAAGACATAAAGAGAATAGCATATTAACTGGCAATTAAGAATAAGCTATGGCACCCTTTTTCTGAAAGAGAAGGACAAGCTGGATGGAAGTGAGTTCATGGACTCTTGAAACGGAATCCTCAGCCAACTCTTCGTAAGCCTCAAGCGACGTCATCTGCAAGAGTAAGAGGTTTCTCACCTGACATTTTTGACATTTATGAGCTATTTTTATGAGAGATAAATCATTCTCCTAATAATTTGTATAGTTGCGACGAAACAGGATTGTCTTTTGTTCAACATAAAACTTCTAAATTTACTTCTCTCAAAGTGAAAAGACAAGTTGGGGCAGTATTGTCAGCGGAAAGAGGATCTCTTTTTACCGTTGTAACTTGTATGAGTGCTGGTCATTTTGTCCCTCCTCTTCTTGTGTACCCAAGAGTTCGCATGAAAGTAGAGTTATTATAAGCCTCTCCCCCCGGCACTATTGCTGCATGCCATAAATCGGGATGGATTCAGACAAAGCTGTTTACGCAATGGTTTCATCATTTTTTGAGATATGTAAAACCAACAAAAGAAGACCCTGCACTCCTAGTACTTGATGGGCACTATTCGCATACAAGCATTGTTGAATAACTAGACCTTGCCCGAGAGAATGGTGTGCATATTGTTTGCCTACATCCACATTGCACACATAAAATGCAACCCTTAGATCTATCTTTCATACAGCCTTTCAAGACTTACTATGCCCAAGAGATAGAAACATGGTTGAAGCAGAAGCAATCAAGAGTTGTGACTCATTTCCAAGTTTTCCATTTTTTTGGCAAAGCTTACTCTAAAGCTGCCAACGTTGCAGTAGCATTAAATGGATTTCCAAAAAAGTTGATAATTTCCATTTAATCTGAACATTTTTGACGACTATGAATTTCAAACTATTAGTGGAAATGAACCAATTCTAAGGCCTTCAAGCAATTTACCTATTGTTGATCCCATGACTACAGGTCCAAGTGGGATGAAACACCTTACTCAGACTCCTGATGAGACAGCTGACATTTTTGTTTTGCCCTCTGACATCAGTCCTACTCCATGCCTCACGACTGTGAAGGTCCCTGACACTGGTCGCCCTTTACGAACTGGAAGTGCAGCAGTGCTTACAAGCTCACCCTACAAGAACAAGCCCTGTGCACAGGTTATGGAGAAAGCTTCAAAACAAATGAGAAAGTGTGAAATAAAAAAGTTGCCCCAAAGAAAGCAGCCAAGAAGAGTCATAAATCGTAAGAAGAAGCTTTCGTTTAGTTCTTCCAGCAGTGATGAAGACCAGCAAGAGCTTCCCTTGGTAGAAACTGATGACAAAGAGAGTGATGAGGATGCTTAGTGTTTTTATTGCGCTATTCTAATAACAAACAAGGTGAAAATTGGATTACATGCACCAAATGTCACAGTTGGAGCTATCAAGCAAGTTCTGGTGTCGATGATTGGAAGAAGCTCATTTGTGAGTTTTGCTGGCAAGAATGAAACATTATTATGTTTTATAAAGTTAGATTTCTTATAATTTATATTTTTGTATAATTGTATTGTTTGCCTTTGCCAAAGTTTTCTGAATTTTCAGAAGCTCTTTGTGATAAATTTACTCTCACTGTAAAAGAAGTTGAGGTGTATGATATTAGGAACATATGTTCCTAGTATCATACATTTCCATTTTTTTGTTTTCAGTTTTTTTTGTTTTCAATATCATTAAGTAGAAATAAAAAGTTACTAGTGAACAGCAAAGTAAACTCAAGAAAGAACACTTTTATGTTATAAACTTGCTAATCTTTGAAATAACCGAATAATAATTTGAAATTTTCATTAAGGCTGCAATATTATATTTCCACACAGTTGTGGATGTATTTCCTTAAAATATCCTTTGCATCTCTCGCATTTATAATAATTCATTAATAACCCTATCATCAATGATTTGTGCTTTAGTTTAACATGTCTATTAACTTAGCGGGGATGTATCAACAAGGTTCCCAATTTCTATGTTTCAGACATGTATTTTCAAGAAGTGTTTGTTTGATTACAGTTAAATGTTTACATTAGATAGAAGTAGCTGGGACTAAAGAGTTTTGTATTGTATTTTCAGCACACTTTCTGCATTCCGTAAAGCAAATGTTGCATGTCTTTTGAGCATTGAGCGGTCAAACAAGGAGGAATTATTTGACGAAGTATCTGAGGAAGCAAATCTTCGCCATAGGTAAATGTCTGATATTATTTGGTCGACCGATGTAGACTTTATTGTTTTTGAAGATTTTCTTTAGCTTGAACATTAAGGTTGTTTTGTGAGTTGTAATAGCCTTATAATAATTCATATTTTAGGTATAATATTGTTTAGTATTCACAACAGTTCTATTTTAATCTAAAATAAATGATCTTGTTTTCATACCAACATAGTGTCCTTGTAGCAAAATTATTTGAGAGCTTACATCTCCCCACATCGTAAAAAATGAGTTGTGCGAGATAAGACTATTAATTATCAAGGGATTTACAAGATTTATCGGTTCCTAATGATTGATACACTCATGAATCTTAAGATAGTGTGACAAAGAAAACCCTCCCCTTTAATTATAATTAATTAAATTAATTAGAGTAACAAAATATACATATAGTTTGGTCTTACGATTCA